>JAZBGY010000947.1:9762-34125 GCA_037414755.1 Lydus trimaculatus | reverse complement strand
ACCGATTTTTGAGAGTATAAAGTAAAAAAAAAAATAGTCGATTTTTTTGACCCACCCTAATATACACGCATATTTGCGTAAATTTCTACATACCTACCTAAGGATCTTATATTTAATTCCATATAATTTTCATGTTTCTATAATTTATTTATAATTTTTATTATAAACAAAAAATATAAGATTCAACAATAGAATCGTAGAATAAGTTATGGTTTTCTAAATGATAATTATTTTACAGAGTTGTATCGAACCTTTTTTGTATAAAATATGACTTTCTGATCGCTATAGCCGTTACGAATTTTATATTATTTCTATAATATTGTCTTAAAATGTGTGTATGTGTATATCGATACCTATATGGTATAAATATCGATGTTACGGATAAGGAAAGCGACATGCAATAATAATTGAAAATGATCGAGGGTGATGTAAACAATTTTGACATTTCGTGGTCATTTAAAATAATTATCGAATGATTTACTTGTAAAATGGGAAAAGGTTGTTCTTGTTGTTGTTGTTATAAATTTCCATTTTATAAAAGTTTAAAGGCGTCAACTCCATTGAGATTATACATTATCGATAATTGCCATCCGCTATAACTATATGTATATGTATAGGCATATAGGTATATAATATACATCAACAGGGGAATCTTTTACACAATTATATACCGTAAGTGGAGAAGAAATTTGTGCTTTCCTTCAAGAAGCCTAATTCTATTTCAACAGCAGGAAACACTTATCATCATTTGTACCGTTAGATTGGTTTTGTTTTTGAATTTATTGGAAAAATCTAATACTAAGAGCAGATCTACGTTACAAAGTTAAGGCTCCCATAAGAGCTTCGGAATACTCCATCATCGATAAACAGTTGATTTCGATGAGAGACCGCAGTCTCGCCGCCCAACCACCTCTCCAAAATCGCCCCTTTACTTGCCAGCGAAATCCCTGACAAAGGAACCCACCAACCGCTGCCATCCCAAAAATTACCAAGCACCACCACGATCTTATACCCTGTATATGCTCCTTTCGGTCAAGTCTCGCCACCTACGGTACTCACTCATCCACAACTTGTCGAAAAAAGCTTCGTCACTTTTATTTCTCACTAATATGATTGGTACTCTCACCGACCTATTGCCGATTCTGCTGGTGCTCTAGCACTAAATGTTTCGCTAAGCCTTGCCAGACACCATCCTTGAATCAGTCTTGGTCGAAACAGTTTCGATCGCAGTTTCCATGCTCCAACAGTCATCCCTCAGTCATACACATTCGGAAATTTTTTTGAGGTAGATTAAAGGTTGGAAATGAGTGGTTTACTTAGAGGATGAAAGTCAAAACAAATCCCTAACGGTAAAATTGCACAATTATCTACTACACAAGCTTTGGAGTGTGTATGGAAGCCTTAACATTACCGTGCTAGACAGTCGAATTTATGTTGTTTCTTATGATGTAGGCTCTTTTTTTTTAAAAAAAAATATGGATGATTTCAGCTAAGTGGCTGGATCTCTCAAACACAAGTAGATTGCAAACCTTTGACGCACTCTCATTGTTTTTGGTAGCATTTAGCATTTATTGTCCTGTGAGGCACATGTCTTGCTGTAGCATTAGAGTAAAGTTTGCAGAGTTTTGAATATATTTGGGGATTTCCGGAAACAAATCCAACATTGCAAATTTGGTCAGATAGTTGAAGCTTTGACGTGTTTTAATTCTCTTTGGAGTGTCTATAGTAACTGGTCATAATAGCGTTTATTGCCTAGTAAGACGTACATCTAACTGTAGTCCTTGAGGGATGTTCAGTGGTTTGAATATATTTGTAGGTTTGTATCTTAAGGAAAACAATACACATTCCAAATCTCGTTAGACAGTTGGAGCTTTGACGCACTCTCATCCTCCTCTGGTGGTCAAATTCGACAAATTCGATAGTTACTGGTCTCATTAACGTTTATCGCCCCGAGATGAGCTCGTCTTACTGTAGCATTAGAGGGAAGTTCGTATAGCTTTGAATACTTTTGGCGATTCACGTCTTAAGGAAACGAATCCAACATTGCAAATCTGGTCAGAAAATTGAAACTTTGACGTGTGATCGTTAATCTGGACAGACAGCTGTAGTGGTGATCAACCAACAGTATTAGCGTTTATCATCACGTACAGCGCACATCTGTCAGGTCGTAGCATTTAAATAAATTCTGAAGGTTTTGTGTTTTAATCGACCATTAAAGTTTCCATAACATGATTCACGTGTATAATCTCATTTGTTGAAAGCTCGAATTTTTATTCAAATTTCTCATTGATTGATATCGATTATAACGAATTCAATCGATAAATGTGTTAGAATAATTGACCTTTGCAAATTCCAAACTAGCCTTTATTAAAGTTAAAGCAGGCGGAGTCGTATTATCGTAACAATTTAAATCTATATATAAGTAAGAATACCTATATAAAATATGTATTATAAATCTTTGTATGAAGAGAATAATGTTGAATGAAGTAGGTAGTGGAGAGGAGAAGAAGAAGAAGCAGTAATAATAAAGAAAAAGAAATGTCGAACTGTTTAGACGATCGATGTCGGTATGTAAAGATCAAGAAAAAAACTTAACGTCTATACATATAATGGTGGGTTGTGGTGTTGTTGATAAATGTATCGGAATCAGGAGTGGCGCGTCAAAAGCAATCCTCTCTCCTACTTTCAAAACTACATACATATATACAACAAAGAAGTTATTTACGATAACAAATTGTATTTAAATAGAATCAAAATATTATAATTGACCAAATAAATGAAAGAATAAAGTGAAATGATTCTATATATTAGAACAAAAAGATAATAATAATAAAGAAAACAACGATTGAGAGACAATATGTAAACAATCGTGATGCGCCCCCTACAGTTTTCAGTAAACATACCAATATAATCATCATTATTCAACAGTTATGTTGTATACATCGATTATGATTGATTTCAAATGAAGAAATAACAATTTTCTTCAATTTCAGCAGTAAATATTTTGCAATTTCTAAATTGATAAGTAGGCGGTTATGGACGTCTTGTGCGCCCACCCTTAAACCCGTCATTTGATCCACCACTACTATCACAAAAACCGAAAAGGGCGTATGAATGATTTCAACCTTCTTCTACTTCTACACACAAACACATACATATATGCAGAAAATGTCAGATGAGCTTCTCCATTTACATTGTTTCTCTTGTATGTATGTTTTGATAGAACGTAGGCGATGGCGTATGGACTAAATGGAACAAATGAACATTTTTTGTTTTTTTTTTTTTGGTATTCAACAAAAAAACAAAAAGTATACACTATAACATGGATGCCATGGATAACTTGATCGTTACTATTATCATTATTATTGTTATTGTTGGGGATTTATGGGTTATTTTATAGAAAATGAAAAGTGCACGATGTTATTTTAAGAATTATCATCATCAAGACCCCGAAACACAAATATTAAAAGGTCATATTGTGGCAATCAAGAAACTCTCTTTATATAAGTACCTATATGTAGGTATGTATCTGTAATATATGGAGGCTTTCAATTTTTATTATTACCAATTATGATCTTCATCATCATTATTATTATTATTATTATTATTATTGTAGTTGTTTATGTCGTTAAAATTGAATTTCAATGAAATGATTCATTTTTCATTGTAAAACATTTACTTAATTAGGTGATAAAGGGTGGGGGATAAATCACCTTTAACCTGATAATTAAACAAGCAGTAGCGCATTATAGGGTCATAAGGCCCCAGGTGACTTTGAATTTGGTTGCCCCAAATTTAGATAAAATCTCATTCAAAATAAAACAAAATTTATCAGTGGCGCCACTAGGGGAGTGCGCACCATACGATACTATTGTGAGGATGATACTCAAGATTTGAATGTTTTTTTTGCAAACTTTAAGACTGCAAGCAAATTGTAAAGGAGTCCTTTCTTGTTTGCTGAATAAGTCCTATAAAGTCTTAAATCCATGTTCCCCAAAATAAAATTTTTAACGATTTTGCTGGAAAATTGCGAGTTTTGTGCTAAATAGATCAAAATAAAGCGAATTTTACGTTAATCTAAAGTAAACGAGAATTTCCAAACATTCTCATCGAAAAAAGATGATTTTTCAAAGATTTTGCCCAAAAATTGGCAAATTTTGCGCCCACGCGGAAGAATAGATCAAATAGACATCATAAATTATCGCACCGACTATCTATTGATAAGAACGCCACTGCATTTATGAACACTTAAATGTAATCCACAAGAAAGCTAACTAACTATAATGCACTTGAGTGAATAATTTAGCGGAACCCCTATTAGTTGGGGGCCCTTTTTGACAATAGCATAATACGTCACTGTAAAAAAGCGTGATGAAGTCACCCTATTCAAAGGCTACCGTGCAGATAAATTTCGAATTGGACAGTTTTATAGTTATATGAATGTGTGTGTGTGTGGGTGGTGGATGTTTGATTTTCGTAACAATAACCTGAAGAATACCTGTCTGTTACAACACAATTCCAATGATGGTTAAATTTATTATTATTGTTTTTTGATAAATTATTTTATAATTATGTAATTTAAAATCAACAATCTCTTCATTTATTAATCGTTAAATTTTTCATAAAAATATTACTAAATCTCACTGATACACACACACATAAGGAAATGTTGTAAGTCTATATAGAAGAAATCTTGATTTAATTATTATTTTTAGATCTGATTTCGATTAGAAATAATTCTGGAATTTCAACAATTGGTTTATCCAAATCCAATAAATTATTCAACAATTAACAATTGAAATTGTAATGATGGTGACTAGATCGCGGAACTAGTGCCGGATATCTCACTTTATATAAAAAAAAAAATTAAATAAATTAATTTTTCTACAGCAAATTTCCAATTAAGAATTTTTTGTTGTAAAGAATCTAACACCTGGTTTTACCGAACTGTAGTAGGTATATGCAAAACAAAATTGTCACTTGTAATCAGAGACGGATCGAGGATAAATTGTGCCCGGTGGACAAACAAGCGGTCGATTATATTGAACGATTTTAGTCGCTAGACGCTACAACCAAATTCACTATGGACGTTCGGTGATTTCGAATTTAATAGCCGGTCGGTCTACTTTTGTCGCTAGACGCTGGCGAATTTAGACGCTGCTACCAAATTTGGTGTATTGCTATGGTTTCTATATTATTTGCAACAAAGGAGCAGAACTGCCACTTGACGATTTTCCGTCAGATCTACCGGATCTTTGGTAGCAACACTGTTGGTGGGTGTAATCGTCATTACTAGGTGACTTGCAAACTGCGCATGCGCGTTCTAGCTCAATTGCCAGCGTCTAGCGACTAAAGTCTCTCAATGTAATCGGCCCTTTACACAATCTTTCCGCTGTCTATCAATCAATATATGTGTGATTCGGCCCTAATGGTCTTTGTTTCTATACGGCATAATTGAATCAGTTTTTTTTTTGTGTGTATGTGTACCTACATACCTGTATGTTGTATGCATACATATAGATGTTTTAATTATGGAGCAAAAACAACAATTTATCTGCCGCAGGTTAAATGAACATCTGCCAGAAAACGCGTATCTCCCTACATTTGTCTATTTTGTTGTATCCGTACTGCCTGTCAAAAATATTTAAAAGAAGATTATAACTTTATCAAAGCAACTTAATTATCACTTTATAATAAAACAATTTTTGGGGGCAAATAGGCGAGTTCATATATTTCTTCTAGTGATCTAAAGACGTGTTTCTCTAGAGGCAAAACAAAATACCAGATAATCTTAGGTATATATACAGTTATGAGGAATCGTGTTTTGTGAAAAATAACAATTCTTGCATATAACAAAACAATAAACCAAGAATAGAAGAAGAAGAAAAACACTACTTCTAGATTAATGGTTTTCACGATCTTATGTGAATTTCAACCATTTTCAGTTATAGAAAAGAAAAGAGTTCCACTATAGCGTTTGAGGCATAATACAAACTCTTGATTGAGTCTGATAGCAGGGTCTATTTTACAACTTTATCCTTAAATCCCATCTTAATGAAGGCTACCTACTAAATTGTGTTATTAGTGGGTTATAGAGGAGCAGCAAAATTTTGGGACGACCAGTAGTCAACGTAATTAGAAGAAAAAAACGAGTTAGAAGGTCCAGAAGAAATTGTTCTTTAATTGAAAGGAGCACCCTCCTTCGTAAATCTTCACCTGGAAGCCCAACATAACACACAAAAAAATATGTAAATTAAACCACAAAGTCCGTCAGATCTAGCGGATTTCTGGCCGAAAATTGAAATAAAAATCTTCCAGGAGACACTGAAAAGAGGACCTCAGCTAACTAGAAGAGCCAGCATATTTAATCGTCGAAATTCAAAACGTGGTTCTTTAATGCCCCAAGAGGTAAACTGTGAATTTCGTTGTCCAATCAGGAAACAACCCTAAAAAAACAGCATCCAATACATATTGGGCAACAATAATCCTAAAGATTCGATTGTTTTTCCATAGCAATCTTAGATTTAGCCCTCATCTTTAGTAACACAGTGCTACCAATAGATGTTAATTAAAAGTACTACCAAGCAAAATTTGTAAACATGAATTTAACCTTAAAAAAGCTCTTTCCGTATTTGTTTCAACTTTTTTCCCGGTGGTTTTCAACTGAAAAGCGTACCCCCACCACTACAATAGTATATTACACAATAATATGATCTACTTTCAATTGTTTTTCCATAGCAATCTTCGATTCTAGTATAATAATTATATTAGAAACGCACTGCTACCAACTATTATCAATAAAAATTGTTATTAAATAAATAATTTTATATAAAATCTATGATGAATAAGTAGGTAATTATTGAATTTCAGGTTAATTACGTATGATTAACCAAGTTTTATAATTTTATAATACAATTTGAGGTTATGTAAATCAAGTTCCGTATTTATTCAATAAGTCGATCGTCAATACAACAAATAGAAAATTCAAATTTTATAAACTCGTATTGGGATTTTTCTCGTTTATCTTACCTTTGACTGCAATTTTACAGTTGTTTTGTTGTTTTTCTTTTCTCCACTAAAAACAAACACACCCGCAATATTATTACCGGTAAAAATGCAATGCGCAACAATTATTATGACCAGTGCCGGATTAAGGCGGGCAGCCGAAGATCATGAGCTCCCGGAAACGGTCAGAACAGTTTATTTTTTTTGGGATTCTACAAAAACAGACTAAGGTCCCTATAATTTTTGTAATCCGGCCCTGCTCATAGCCTTACGGATGTACTGTTTTTCAAATTTTCCAAAGCAATCTTCGATTTAACTCTAATATTTGAGACAACAGTGTTACCAATTGAGATTACTGAAAATTACTAGAAAATTCAAATATTTCTAATTTCATCGGTTGATAACAGTGAAATTGTTGGATTATGTAAATGGAAAAGTCCTGACAATTTTCGTCATTTAATTAAAACGGTTACTTTTACATATATACAGTTTATAATTATTATTATGTTTGAAATAATTTTGAAAGAGTTCTTAATTAGGAACTAGACTTTTAAGATGTTAATCAGATTTGTTGTTGTTCTTGTTTATAGCTAGAAGGCAAGCAATTGCGTTTATTATCGATGGAATATTGAGACCCTTCAACAACAACAACAACAACAACAAGAAAATAAAAGAATATACATTGAACGGCTCCGTTCATTTAAATCGTTTCCAGTCTTGCGGTTATATAACAACATGAAATATAACTGTAACAGTCAGTTTTATTTGTGATGAAGAAGTTGGACTTTAATAAACACCTGAGGCGATGACAACAACAACAACAACAACAACAACATGAAAATATAAAAAAACTTCACATATTTAATGTTTAAATCATAATTTTCCGAGGTAATTTGAAGGCGTTACCTTTAGCTTCTTGCACATATATTTTATTATTATTATTTTTATTAAAATCAACACAACATCAAATTCCCTCCTTATGATTAGATTGGGAATCATGCCTCCCACACATGTTGTGTTTAGCGAATACAACACGTACAAATGTCCCCTCCAATATAATAGAAGATCCATTCTAAACAACATTAGACCAATCCCCCAACAGCTTAAAACAACCAGTACAGACACATTACATACTTATATATATATATAAAATAGAAAGTCATTAGTGACTAGTTGATTTTCCTAACGTTAATTAATCAATAAACAATGATATGAATGATGGAATAAAAAATTATGGAAATTTTTGAAGATTCTCAACATTAAAACAAACAGCTTTAAGGCATCATTATTATCATTAAATTAAGAGTTACATTTCCTGTTGTTGATCACCTGTAAAAAGGACTTTAATTTATAACCAAGCATCCTATAGATATCTTCTGGCAACAAATCGTACAGACTAATGATAACAACACGATAATTTGCAATTATTGTAATCACAGTGAAATGCAAATAAAAAAAAAAAACGGAAAATTACGTAAAAATTAGAAGAAAAACAATGATTTTCTTTCATAGAACTATAACAGATAGGAAAAGCCAAGTTGAATTGGAGATAATCTTGAATAACTAGAGGCTGATTTATTGTTGAAACTGTCAATAAAGTTGCCAGTGTAGTAGTTAGACTTGACAACAAATTGAATTGAGTGAGGACGATGATTTTCTAAAGGGGACCATACACTGTTTCGAAAATTATCGATAAATTACAACCACAAAACCGTTACTTCCTCAATTATGTTTTTTTAGTGTGTTATCAATCATATACAATGTTTATGCATGTTTTCTAAATTGTCATCTTATCATTTATAATTTGTTTGCATGGATAACAACAACAACAAAAAAATAATGCAACTTTCTCTCTTGAAATTGAAATGTCTCAAATAGCACTTGCATAATATTATAATCCAGTGATTTTAATCCCCTGATTACAACAAATATAGTGTAAATATACTAATTATTGATCGTTTCAATCAACTTTCATAAATAATCCGGATTTTTTTTTTGAAAAATTGCAAATTTCAGGCGAGTTACTACCGTGATCGACCATTGAAGTCACCTGCAATTTTTCTAATAAAACCACCGATTATTAATTAAAATTACTTCAAGGTTGATGATAATTAATACAAAATTGTTAATTAATTGTGTTTATTATCTCATTACAAAGGATCATCGCTATATTACATATGATTAACAATTCTAATGAAGTTGTGACGTCAATTTAATTAATTCGACATGGAATTTTCGTGTTTTGTGGTAAAAATTTACGTAAAACAACTATGCCCCAGTTTTCTATACAAAACTCGTGTATTTATTGATAAAAATTATAGTTGTACAGTTAATTATTTAGATTAGATCGTAAATTATGGATGGTTGATTATTTTGTTTGTTGATTGTTTTGTTTATTTATGAAAATTTTACACTACTACATCATCTAATTAATTCATTTTTTTTTTTACAAGAATCTATTGATGTTGTTATTGAGCGTTTCCTTTATTCAAAGTTCTCACGAACTTATTTACACCGATTTACTAGAAAATTAACATAAAACTCGTCTAACTGGCATATTTCTAATAGTTGTTTCTTGTAGTCTATTTTTTCTCCGCCGTCTTCATTCTATTGAATCCGGTCCTGTTCTAGCTTCAGCTACTGTGTCAATTTATTTTGAAAAAAAATACAAACCTATTCAAACCAGTAAAAATATCCAGTTCTGATGTCATTTCTGCTTCTGTTAGTTGTTTGGTGTTCAAATTAATCATCTTCACGGTTTGTGTGTGTGTGTATAGATTTTTATGAATGTTTAATTAACAAGTCATTAGCATTTAAGAAAACTGGAAGCTGCAGTTATATTTCAAATCCCATTTAAAAACAAACACACACACATACATAGAGAAATATCGCTGTTTAGAATTCTACTGGTTTAGATTCACTCAGCAGGTTGTCGGGTCTAGATTTGTAATAGAAACAAATCAGGAAAAACTGTACCATTACATCAAACACAGTTAGATAAAGTCATTAATGATGAAGAATTTGTAATTTTTGTTAATTATTGTTGAATGGGTTAGTTGCTCGACTTATTGTCGAAATCTCCTAAATATCCTGCAACAAAGTTGGATTTATCATGTTTTTGCCTGCTTATTGTTAAATGGGTTAGTTGCTCGACGGCTCATCGAAATCTCCGGAATATCCTGCAAGAAACTGAGTAAAGTTGTTTTTTTTTGTTCGCTACACTGATGGATGATCCATTACGAAAGCCAGGCGAGTTAGGTATGCAATGAAGCCAATTATCGTGTTGATTAAACGACATTTTCTATAATAAATAATAAATGTAACTCGTATTTAAATTGAACTATGCAATTTCTGCCGTTTTTTCCACCGCTTTTATCGTAATGTGTTGTCAACTAATAAATAAAAGCCCACCGACAAGCACAATACATATCTACACACACATACACATATACAGCAACAACAACAACTGAAACGGTACAGGGCGTGGTCACTTTTACTATCATTATCTGTGAAATGTATTTGCCAACAAAGCATCAAAAACCGATATGCAATCATTTGAGACAATTTCAACATAACAAAACTGGCTAGGCACGTGAATCTATGAACAAACAACAAACAATAAAAATAATTAAAATTAACAAGAGAAGTGTACGATTAGAATCTTGACATGTATGGGTGGCAATAGTTTCCTGCTAAGCAGGTTTTCGGCTTGAAAATTAATTAAATAAGTATTAGAAATTTGAGCGAAAATTTTAATGAGATCATCATTGATTAGCACGTGTCATAAATATGGTCCAAGGTTTCCTGCAAGGACTCTGAATTATGATGCAGCAGTAGTAGCAGCATCATAAAGAAATATATAAAACAAAAACTAATCCTGTTATAAATTCCGATGATTAGTTTCTTAATTAAAATTCAAATAATATATTGCGTATATGTTAACGAAAAATCCTGCTCAACAACAACAACAACAAGCAGCAGGATATTCGCTAGTAGCTGTACGAACCAGGAACTGAGTGACCACTAGAGTCGCTCCCCGGTCATTGTGTGACCAGTCACACACAAACTCTAAAACGGTATCAACTTATAGGTCCCATCCATATATACAAAACACTTTCGATCTCTAAAGAGACAACACTATATCGATACACACACATATACAACAACAACAACAACATACAGAGAGAGACTTCTCTCAGAACTGGAGCAGAATCTTTGCGGTATAAGCCCACCAGATATCGAGAGCTGTAGAACAGTGCACTGTCAGACGCTGGTGGGAACGCACGTTTGTTAATAATTTCATGTTCCTGCACACGTGTATCGAATTTTAATAGTGTAGATGTGCCATTATCATATATACTTACAGGTGATGTGATTTATCGTAAAATAATGGCAATACAATTGGAAATTATTGAACGTGTCCTGTGTTATCATTCAAATTATTGGAGATTTTATTGAATTTTTCCTTCGAAATCAACGTGCAGGATCGGTGTTTTTTTATCAACAAAAAAATCGTATAATCAAAAAAAAACATGATTTCGTATCGTAAAGGACTATAACTGTAAAGTGTAACGTGTATGTGTGATTTAATCGTTGACGAAAAAAACAACAAAATTTCGCTGAAAAATGCCAAAAACTCTGTGTTGATTGATTAAAATCTGAGAAATTATTTTCACAAATTTGTTTGATTTTATTTTTAATTTTTTGAACAAATAAGGTCAGTATTGCAATAATTTTTTTTTAAATTCCCGCAACCTTCATTTTAATTTAATTCAAAATAAAAAAAAAAAACTAATTAAAATGCTTGTGTAATGATGATACTAGAGCTGCGTGCGAAGAATCATCTAAATTTGATTAACAAGCAGTAGATAAAGTAGCTGAAAATTGTCCGGTTTCAGCACGATAGTCGTGAAAGCTCCACCAATTATTGTGTGTTTTTAATGATGAATTTTAATTGTCCGATTGCACACACCACAAAAAACGAGTTCAATTACGTGACAAAACGATATTTCTGCTGCAAAATTCGTCGATTTGATCTGATTGAAAGTTGGTAAATTTTCATCAGTAACTGATGATTTTTAAAGAAAGGTGCACGACAATTGTAATTAAAGTTTTGTAAAACACAATTTCGTAAAATCACTTTTTTTTTTTTTTGAATAGATTGTGGCTTATTGTTGAATGATGCCAAGATTCGGCCCTGTCTCTTTTTCCATCTTAAGCAATCTAATGCTTTGCTGTTATCTGTTTGAATGAATCCATCAGTAATATTCTCCCGCAATTGTTAAAAATTGTTAACGCAATATTAAATTTAACAATACGTTTATAACGAGCTCTGTTGTATTACACTTGAAGTCTTTTGTGAATTTTCTAGAGCAAGGTTAAATTTTTAATTATTATTTATTTATTTGTTTGTTAATGGGATTTGGGATTAATAAATGCCCGATTGGGCGTGATAGACAGGTGATGCTGCAACCGGGATAGTAGTTATGTGACGTCAGAGGTTAAAGGTCGCACGTGACTACTTCTAATGAACGGGAGACCGACACGCGCTGCACCATCTAGTAAAAGGCAAAAACTTCGATTATTATATTTCAGGTATATAAAGAGAGTTTTGTACACGAGATACCTATTCTTTAATCTTTAATACGAAATAATCATAGTGATTTCAACACAATTAACATGCAACTGTTAATTAACAATTCTCGATTTTTTTTTGGGTTGTTATTGTTGTTTAATCATCAATGTCAAGGTTCATTGGATTGCGGCCAATTGTACGGTTCTTCGATTTTCCAAATGATCGAACACTAGAATCGATATGCCGATTTTCGTTTTTATTATTATTTTTATAGAAAGCGAGTATCCTTTAATCAAGTAGGACGATATCGCCGAACACCATCCGCCGCCCTCACTATTAATCATGAAAGCTTCAATATACAAAAAGGAGAAATACTTGCAAAAGTCAATAAATAGACAAACTCTATCAGTCATCGTTAACAACACATTTATGGATGGAAGATTTTGTTATTTTTATGTGTTATTGATGAAGGCGAAATTCGTTTCTTACAATAAAATTAGTCACCACAGCCAGTTACTTGCCCAGTCGATCATTGAAATCTCTTTATTTCTAATATACAAACGACGCCACTAATGACTTTATCTATATTACGTGATAACGATTCTAATTCACCCAAATTTGTACTGTGATATTAATATTTAATTAATTGATGAATTAATCAAAGTTGACAGAAGTATTTCACCCAAAAAACAAGAACTAGTTGAGAATTATTCCAAAATTTTAATTGCCAGCTTGTTACGTGTGTCAAAATACTTTCTATAATTTTGAATGTTTATGACACATATGGTGTACCTTTACTGTTTTATTATTATTATTATTATTATCATTATTATTATTGTTAAATCTGACATGGTCGACAATAAATTAAAATTAACCTCGACTTTTATTGAATATTTGGTCAGTTGTTGGTTGAGATTTAAAACAATTTGGGGAAATATTGGGTGTTCCCCCGGTAATCTTCGCATTTATCAAGGACAATTACGTGTGCATTTACAACAAAAACCGTAAACAATTTCGTTTTTGCCTATTTTTCGTTTAGAATGAAGTAAAAAAATAATTAGAGGAAATTTTACAATATCACTCTTTATTCAATGTGTATACAGTTAACAAACATATCTATTATCTAGATAGATTTACATGTAGACAACAAATATATATATGTAGAATCAAAGTCATGATGGGAATATGAAAAGTGAATTACTTAACTTAACATGAGAACTAGACTGTCATCCGCTATTGTTGTTTGATGTTTGTTTGTTTTTTATTATTATTATTTTTGTATTTTCGCTTATTGTATTTAAAAAAATTGAATACACAAGAAAAATACTTGCAATTTCTTTACAAATTCCGGTATCTATTATCTTGTTAGATTCGGGTCAAAATTCAATCTATAATTTCTTTCTATAACAAAAGCAACAACAACAACAACAACAACAAATACCATGAAAATGTTTAAATAAAAATACACAAGTGTGTTTGTGAAATTTTCATAAACTTTCGCTAAAAAAATAAAATAAAGAACACACACACACACACACAAGAAGAAAAAAATAGACGTCAAGTGAATGTTGTAAATACGTGATTTGTATAAATGTGTGTGTGTATGTATGTGTGTAATTTTTGTTAAAGTTGATGATGATAACATGACATGTCAACACATAATTATTTAGAAAGTGTAACAACTTTATTGACGAACAAAACGGTTTAATTTCGTTCAAAACAACAACAAAAAATCGACGAGTTTCGCTCAACCGTTGAAGTCACCACGAACTACTGACTTGACCTGACCTCTAGTCTAGTCAACGATTGAAATTTTCCTTCACCTAACATTTTAGCCTTTTTGTCAGGAAATCCAGAAATTGACGAGTTTCAGCTCTAATCCGGCAAACCAGGGTTGTGTGTTCAACTCATCATTGAATTCTTCAACAACTCTTCCATAATTTCATTGCTCTATGGGGGCTCAAAACGAGCTTACTTTTGGTTGCTCAAATTTTTTCAAAGAAGCTGCGTTGTTGAACAACTAGTAAAGTCTCCAAGCATTTTGCAAACTTCTGCTTCATTTACCAGTACAGGATAGTCTAATTGACTGAGTTTTGAAATTTCCAAGAATTTTGCTAAATTTTCTTCATTTGCTATGGAAGAGTTTGTACATGGCTCGTAACTGACGCCTGCTAAAAGAATTGCAAAGTTTCCGCAATTTTTTCCAACTCCATCAATTCATTGGTCTCTAAAGAACACCATTTCTCTTAGGGGAAAATTCCAATCACTTCAATTTGCATTTATTTATTTTTTCAGCTTCTTTCAGGATTTCAGAAAGTAGCACGTTTTCTTTGAAATTCGCTAGAACTTGGTGAGTTTCCATTCTAACTAACTGTGGTGAAATCTGCAACATACAGAGTTGTTTGGTTGATTCAGCATTGAAGTCACCACATCATCTACCCTCTATCAATAAGAATGCCATGATAGCTTGCCTATCTCCATGTAACTCACCTTCTTTGCAGATTTCAGGAAGTAGGGCGTTTTTTTGCAATTCGTTCGAACTCGATGAGTCTGCAACAAATTGCTGCAATTTTGTCCCACTCCATCAATGCACAGAGTTGTTTCTTTGATACAGTATTGAAGTCACCACTGAGCTTTGTAAAGTTTTTGCTTTAGTTACCAGCAAATTGCAAGTTTCCAAGGATTCTTTTTCTTCATTTGCTAGAGAGGATTCTGTACATGGCTCGATACTGACGTCTGCAAATAATTCACAAGAAGAAGTACAAAGTTTCCAACAAATTCCTGCAATTTTTCCCACCTCCATCATGGGTGAGTTTATCTGATTCAGCATCGAATTCGCCAACGAACACACTATTTTTCTTAGGGGAAAACTCCAGTCACTTTGCGTTTATTTATTTTTTCACCTTCTTTCAGGATTTCAGGAAGTAGAGCGTCTTCTTTGAAATCTGCGACAGGATCTACCTTCTAGCAATAGCAATTCACCTTGTTTAAGGATTTCAGGAAGTAGGGCGTTTTTTTTTACGATTAGTTAGATCTTCAAGCGACTGTTGTTGAAATCTGCGACAAATTCCTGCAATTTTGCCCCACTCTTGCAAATGTACAGTGTTGTTTGTTTGATGCAGCATTGAAGTCACCACAAGATTTACCTTCTATCAATAAAAATTCCATGATATATTTAATGAAATTTTTGAAGGAAACTAATAAAAACTTACAACAAACATATTTTGCAATAAACAAACTTTGTTATTATTGATTTTATTAATAATAATAATAATAATAATAATAATAATAATATAAAACTGTCATGGCCATTATTGGATATTTAAACAAATAAATATGAAACAATCTAAACAATCGTCCATATAAATCATGTTAATTACAAGAAATAAAAAAAAAAAAAATAGATAATAATCGAGTGTGTATGCTACGAAAATGTCATCGTAAGATGTAAATGTCACTTTTTTCCACCTATATATACATCTCTCTCTGTCTCTCTCTCTTCCTATCTATCTATCTATCTATAAATGTTTATATATCATTTAAAATAATATCTCTCCATCTTTTACCAGCTTCAATAGATATTATTTATAATATATGTATATGTTTCTATATGTATATACATATATATAAAATAAATAAATATTGTATATATCGAGTAGGCCACGACGAGGTTAGGGCTGAATCACACCTAGGCATTGTTATTAAATAAGAATAATAACATATTATATGTTAATGTAATCCATATGCCGTTTGAAAGAAGAGTGACATCCTAGTGACTTTCTGTATATATATATATATATATATATATATATATATATGTGTGTGGATATGTGTGTGTGTTAGATTAACATTTGATTTAGGCGTCGTAGTCGTCGTCGTCGTCCTCATCGTCTCTCTATCTTTCAACTCCACTTAACTGTTATGGGCTGAACGAAAATTCATTGTTCATATGTTAATTTCATATAAAACGTTATGTAATACTCTAACTATAACTTTCCTATTATTATTATTATTATTATTATTATTATTATTATCACCATTATTATTATTATTATGGATAATAATAAATAATCGAAAAGCAAACAAACGTTTGGAAAGGTGTTGAAAAGAACCGGTATCTGTCTTGACCTATCATCGATGTCTCTCGATAATTTTTTTAATTTTTCGGTAAAAATTTTACCACGACAAGTTGACTGAAACAAACTAGATGTACTATATGGAATTCGTACAATTCACACGTGTGATTAAAAATCTAAGATTGCACTTTAATTTATCGATTAAACCAAAACAAAGTACAGGTGTCTAGCGTAATTAGCGATTATTCTATTGAATCACCTGTTAATTAGCAACAATCAACGCTTTGATTGAAATTAATAGTTGTGTTTGTTTTTTTTTTATTTCTAAGAAAAAACGTTAGAATGATTAGAGATTTTAATGGTGCGTCAGACAACTAACTCTGTATTATACAATTAATTATTGTTGTTGATTTGTTGGAATTCTTTTAAAATTCAATTGGCGTGTTGTATGATGATAAAACGAGACCGAAAATTTTTCGTTGATTAAGTCTGACATGACACCTATCTGGTGTGTGTGTGTGTTTTATAATTTATGAACGTTTTATAGTTAATAGACCAATATCCATGTATGTAAAACGTTGTAAATATTCAGCCGGTATAATAAACAACAAACAGTTAAGTGGATTCTTCTTGATTCCCACACAATTGTTGAAGATTTATATCGTGATTGTTACAAATTTTTTTCAATTTTTCGAAAGAAAAGATTTTGTATATGGAAATACAGTTTGTTAAATGACTCAAAAGATCCCGTGAAATAATCAAAATTAGCTCACAACAACTTTCCTCGTTTATAATCTGTACAGCAGCCGAGGATTTGATGGAAATGATGAAAAATTGCGAGATGTTCAAAATATGGTCTGTTAAGTGACTTAAGAGTTGCAGTAAACTAATACAAATTAGTTAACAATACGTAGAGCCGCCAAGGATTTGATGGAAATGGTTAAAAATTTCCACCATAAATATTTAAAATTTTGCTTTGTCGTCTTTACAAATTCTAAATTTCTAACAAAACCCTGCTGCTGCATCTATTGTGATCTGATTTTATTATTATTTCACTGGATCCTTAAGTCACTTAACAGACTATAAGATGAATATTCATGGTGGTAATATTTAACCATTTTCATCAAGTCTGCTGCTGTATCTATTGTGAATTTTATTACTTTGCTGCATTTCTTAAGTCACTTAACAGACTATATACTGGAAATTTTGATAATATTACACAATTATTATCAAAACTTTCTATATAATTTTAACAATAAAAAAAAAAAGTGTAATTAATTAGTTTAAACAACATTGGAAAATTTTCTGGAAAGATTCCCAACTTTCTATAACGACGACAATTTTTACGATAAATTGAAGCCAATTTTAGGAAATTTTAACGAAAAATTCCTCATCACTTAAACTACTTTCTTGACAAGATTTCGTTAGCGGTCCAAGCAAGTCAACAACAAATACACTTTTGTTTCGTTTATTGTGTGTGTGTGTGTGTGTGTATTTTTTTGCAATAAAAATGATGAAAAAAATTTCCATACACCTCTCTAGTGTGACTTTGTTTTTGTCGATTTATTAATACTTAACCTCGATACAACACTGGCTGTTATTTCCTTAAGAACAAAAAAAAATAAATAACAATCAAACACTTTGTTGTAGAAAATTATGGGCACATATCAAACTTGTAGGTGTCATAATTTGTTGAATATAATCAATCAATCATTAGCATATTGTATGTGAATTTTTGGCAACAATTGCTTCAACCACCATTATTATTATGTTGATGATCAATCGAGGAAGTGTGCTGTTAAAAGTAACTGAATCGTTTAAAAACGTTGTTCAACTCGTGGATAAGTCGCTAATAAATGTTTGTTGTTAGTTTATTTGTTGATAAGTCGTCGACAAGTACGTTAACTCGTGACAGTAATGCAATTCGTTATGCGATGATATTCGCCGTAATTGCTCTTTAAAACATCTCCATATCACTGTAGTGATCAAGTGCCAATCAAATAAATATCACACAAGATTTGTATTTTAATTAAATTAAATTAAAAATTTTGTAAAGAGATAGATGCGTATTATTGTCGTTCTACTTTCGTCTCTATATATATGCAAAAGATTTTGTTCTTCACCAATTGAAAGAGAAACTGGATGTTCACTTGTCCAAGACGATGCAAAATCTCTTCTTATGATCTAGTTCTAGTGCGTCCATTGATCTCTTCTCTATAATATATTTAATGTTATAGTTATAGGTGGGACAAAGATAGTATAGTAGGGACTTTGACCGGATGTTTGAAGAAAGATAAAAAAGCGATAATTAAAATATTTGTTGTTGTTGTTGTTGTGATTGGAGGTGGATTAATAAGAGAAAACAGCTTTTACTGCATTTTTTCTCAAAAAAAAAATTTTCCTCTCTAAGCCACAAAAATGATGAAAATGAACATTAAGAGAAGACGGAAAAAAAATTATTGGATCCACACAATAGATACCTACATACAAAAACAAAACAAAACAGTCTTTTTCCGCAATTTTACCATCATGCGATAATTGGTTGATTTGTTATATTGTTAACAATACAGATGAAAGTGTTACTAATTTGGTGTGTAAAAGCGACAATTTTGAGGATATTTCCTAATACCAGCTGGTGTTGATGTAATTGGAAAGTTCACCCAAAAACTGTAAATTTGCAGAAAAAGCTTCTTGTTGTTGTTGTTGTTATTGTCATATTTAACTGAACTGTGTAGGTTAACCTCAGGTGGTCGTTCGGTATAAATTTTAAAAACAAACAAATGGCGATCACGGAAGTGCCGCCTGTGATTTGCTATAGCATCTGACCTAAGCGCACACGGCGACTTAAAACGCTAATAAACTAAAGAAACAGTTGCACATGACAGGAAGGCGAGCAAATAGAATGGCTATGCAAGTCCGCCCAGTTTTAATCACGAATAACAACGAATTCCTTAGATTCAGTCGACCAAATAACTCCAACACTGATACTTATATACATATATCTACACAGTTTATTCTCTCTATATATGTATATATAGATACGTTAAAGTTGAAACTTCTTCCTTGATTATATTTAAAATGAAATTAATGAATTTACAAAAATTGCAACCTGAAAACGATTCCAGCTACCATAACCTTTATGACCTTCGTTCTTCTATAGTGAATATCAATAATAAATTTGTTGCAATTATTTAGGTGTTAGTTGAAACACCTGGATTGCAACAATACAGTTATTTCATTAATTTTAATATTATGCCTGCGGTATAGCCAACAGCTTGGGTTGTTTTATAATAAATACGCTACTACTTCAGGTGGTATTGCGGAAATACGATCATCTGTATGGTGTGACCTATTCCTGCATTGAAATTATAGTGTGTAAGAGGTTACAAAAACGTGGAGATTTTAACGATCAATTAAGACACAAAACGTCGATTTTCCAACACATATTTTACAGTTTTGCAGAATTCTAATGATGAAGACACGAAATTTTCGAAAATTGCTGAAAAACAAATTTAAAAAAAACATGTAGTAAAGTAGTCATCAAGAAGCGTGGAGACTTCGACGATCAATCAAGACACAAACTCCCCGTTTCACGTTACAAATTGGCAATTCACAGAAATGATAAGCAATGCTAGTGTTTTGAAGTTGTGATGAATTGCGGTGCTACATGCTGAAAACTGTTGAAATTTAGAAATTTTGCAGTTGGAAAATAAGTCTGAAAACAACAATGTGAAGATTTTTGTGATCATTTAGGACAAGAGCCGTCTCCATTCAAAGGCTTACAGTTGAAGATTTCAGTAGTAGTTGAGGTACCTGGTGTCTGTCAGCATGAATATGGAGATTTCAGAGAATTTCCAAAATTTTGATTTTTTGTTAACAAAATCAACGTTAAAAGCTTCAATAACGTAGAGAGTTGAATGATCAAACAAGCCACAAGATTTGGTTTGTCATTATAAAAATCCGGAAATTTTAACATCATGAAATATACGAAAATGTAAAGACTTCAATGATCAATCAAGATACGAAACTTCAATCTACTTTCATGAAATTTACAGTTTATAAGAAATAGTAAGAAATCCTGGAGATTTCAATGGTAAGTCAGGACACGAAATTTTGAAAGTCGCTGAAACGCCAGCGTTTTATGAATGGCATAAATTTCGTTAGAACATTCGTATTTCAATCTTGACAATGTTTCTACAATCGTTATACGGTAACTGTGGAAAATGTTCGAGATTTTAACGATCGATTGAGATACAAAACTTTTCCTGACAAGCGAGAAATTCGAAAAACTCGATTTGTTTATGTGTAAAAATGCAGTAAAACCGTGTCCACAACTCCTACATAAATATATCGTAAATATACCAACAGAAGAAAAAAAAATAATCAATTAAGTTACAAACTTTCCTAAATCAATGAAAATACATACTGAAAATACGTCTCTATATCGTAAACGAGCTTTCTAAAAATAGTAACAACATTCTAAACTTGAAACATTTTTATTGATGCTCTTTGTAACAATAAATTAACATAAATACTTAACAACATTTCTACAAAACTATACGAATCGTCCGACAAATTTCTCTCATCATCCACGAAATATAAATTATTTCAAAAGATTAAATCTGCTACTAATACCATCATCATCATCATCATTTTCGGTATACGAGTAATCATTAAAATTTAGCAACAATTTTTTTTTTTTATTATTTAACATTAAAAGAAATGAATCTAACAGAGAATCTCCTTTCAAATTTCGATGCTTTTTTGATCGTATTCCAAGATAACGAATATACCTACGATTAATTCACTGATGGCATTTATGAAATAAATTACAACATTCTTATCAAACACCAAAAAACAGTGAATGTTGTTGTTATGTTATATTTTTTCTTTGTAAATTTGGTTGATTAATTATTTTCACAAGTTGATCCCGTTGTGTAATCATCCAAATTTACATATACCACCCATATAAAGACCTATTAGGATTAATTAGGCAGTTTAAGTCGAGTAATTGGTGGCATTGATACGATATGGATCTAATTACCGTTAGAATTACATAAACAGATACCCTTTATTACCACCATTATCATCATAGTTAGGTATTCAAGACGGAAATAGAACTTTCCAAATTTGAATTTGTATCAATTTTTTTTTTTTGTAATAAATTAAATCTCTCCTTTTTTGGACGAACAACAACCAACATGGTGACAGTTGATTTTTGTATGCTAATCGGGATTGGATCTTGTAAACGTCCTTATTCAATGCATAACAGGCTGCTAGAGTAGGCTGTAATCTCCTATACAGTGCTAACACACATCTTTATTAATAAGAAGTCGAGTTTTATTGAAATTTTACAAGCAACTTGATCTAATATTGAAATTACCAGAACAACACTTAATTCGATTATAATGACGATTTTTTTGTTGTATACACACAAAGTTGATTTCGGTAGTGAGAATTTACATCGTTATCAAGTCTAATTGGGATAATTTCACAAAAATCGGTGTGAAATCACAAATTACGCTAGCAGTAAAAAATTACTTAGAATTGTCACGTTTTTAATGAAATTAACAATTTGTAGATGCCAATTTGGAAATTTCTCTTTCGCACGCCAACTTGTCCTGCGTTTTTCTCCAATAATAATGATCGAATTAATAAAGTTATCTGCAAGTTGCAGCTGAAAACGTTTTAAAATCCCGAATAGGCTTCCATTCATTTTAATTACTATCATCAACTATAATCGTCTACAGTTTATTATATCTGATCATAGTGTACATCTATTGTGAGTTTTCTTCTTGTTTAATGTGTATGTGTGTGTGTATATATAGGAGTATAAAACTAGTTATTTGCCCCAGGAGTCACTGTAAGCTTCCGAAAACTAATTACACCTTAGTTGTTGTTTTCATGGAGGAAATCATCGATTGTTAAAGGACCAAAAGGTCAAGAATAGGTGTGGCTCAGTTCTTCTTAACCATAATCAGAATAATTACATAAATTCCACTTTATATATATATAGAAGAGTATCTAACACATTTTATCTTCTAACACATAAACAGTTAAAATAATTGCGAATTTTATTAATTTCATGTTGGAATTTTCGGTTTTTTTCTCTTCTTCCACCACACACAACTCTTAATTATCATCTACATGATGATGATCATCATGATTAAAATTAATAACGAAAATCGAATAACTATAATCAGGAAGTTGATATTCGATAGAACTTGATGATTTCAATGATAAATTAGACGCGATAAACTTCATGTTGGTATTTTAATTTTTTTTTTTTTTTCGAATTAAAACACATGGTCTGTGGTTTGGTTTTAGATATAGATGTGGAGAAAAAGAGATTCTCTTACCATCAAAATGTTGTCCGAATCGATTTTCTTATTATTATTGATTGCATGTTGGCATCCTGATACAGCAAACAATCGTTTCTTTGAAATCATAACATTTAATTCCCGAATTTCAATTAAGCATTTCTCAGAGATCACCGTCTATAGAATCTCATTTGTAAATCAAATAAAAGTCGACCGAAAAAAAATTGTAGGTATATATAGCGATAAACAGAGATAGTTGTTGAGTTGTTGTCACACAAATCAGTGTTTGTTTTCCTTAAAGTTTCTTAATGGTCAAGTGGTGCTTGTTATAGATTATTTCAGTATAAATATAGAGGTAGAGAAAGTGCTTCCATTTATATCAAAACGTCGCATCGTATGTTATAGATTTTTAACAATGAGAAAGTGGATCTATTACAACTAATGACAAGTTCGACGAATTTAATACAATCGAACTATACGAAAACAAACAACTTGACTTCCGTATGGTAGAAATTGTTATTATACTTTCACTGTATTTTGAGTCAAGTAGTTTGTTGGTGGATAGACGTACTGTATATTGATGCGTATTCGAATTTTACGCATGATAAGAAACGGAACTAATCGGACAAATCAGACATCAACAAAAACAGGAAAAAGTCGAGAGAGTACAAGTTTATACAAAAAAATGATTAAACTAGAAAGGCTAAAACGATTTCATTTTCTAATTCCTTTTTCTTCTACTTGTCGTCAATCTACTACTACTACTACTGAATTGTGTATATGGACCATCATTAGCATTTCCTGTAATACTAACAACTATCCTGTTATTTATTTTTATTTTGAACAAATTGTAACTGTAACGTTTTTCGATGTTGGGAATCGGGATCTAGTGAGAAATTGCCTAATTTGGTTAGGTTGGAGACGTTAATAATCACAAATTAATTACAAGTTGTTGTATAGCCATGTAGAAGTTGTTTAATGATGTTGTGTTTTTAACCATCATCTTATTAAATTGTTGTTGTTGTTGTTATTATAAAAAAGTCGTGTGAATTACGACTAAGGAAAGAATTTGTAAATAGAAATAAAAATAAAAAAAATCAATTTTATTTGCTCTAATTCATCTCAATATATATACCTAGAGTTTAATAATTGGTTAATATTTTATAGTTTTAAAGTATTCATATAGCTTAAGGCAAAGAAAGTCATGCCACTCTAATAATTATGTGATAAACTACGATTTCGATCACTGTTAATAATGACATCTCTTATAATCTACCTGCAGATATTTACCACCACGTGCCCGATTTTGTAACGGAATATATAAAACGATTTGTATTTAAAGAGTGCTGCTACCCAACTGTGGGCGATCGAAAAACAATCCTTTTCA
>JAZBGY010000946.1:0-30997 GCA_037414755.1 Lydus trimaculatus | reverse complement strand
TGATGAAAATGTAAATTTAAACAAAAATAATGAACCAGGACCTTCACATATGTAAATTCTGGGTGTGTGGGTGGCTGAATGAAAGGACAAAAACCGAATTTATCTCTATTTTTCCATAGTGTCTCTTGATATTTCTGTAATTTTATTTGTTGACTTATAGGTGAGATGATATGATGAATTTAGCTTCTGTGTTGTGATTCCAGTATTGTTAAAAAACACGTGTGATTCTTCCTTCTTTTTAAGAAGAAGAAAAACAAATGATGTGGCAGCTTAGATTTTAGATCTATTTGCTTTTATTGAATTGTTATTTAGAAATAAAACAAATGTTTTAAAAATATGTGTTTTGGAATTATTTTAAAAATCGCGCGTTATTACGATTGTAATTCAGTGATTTTTGTTTTAATCTAGTGAAATTACTAGATATTAGGCAACCAAATATACAGTTAATGTTGCCAAATCTATCAATATTTGAACGAATCTACTGATTTATGTTGCAACTTCATTAAACTTTAATTGTATTTCTAATGATTATCATTATTTTGAGTCATGCGATAAGAAAATAGATACAAATATTTTGTCTTATTTCCTCAGACATACGCCAATTTAACGTTTATTTTGATGATGTAACAGTAACCGGCCAATTTTCTCTTTTTATCGTGACGTTTTGCGAATTTTTATAAAACAGAACAATGAAACCTGTATAAAATTACATAATTCTATCTTTACACTTGCTATTATCAGTGTAGTGTTCATTTGATTCTAGTTATGTCGGCATATAAAGTCAGTGCTGTGCTTCAAGTTTCAATAAGTGAAACCCTAAATATACAAACCATGTTGTTCTATATAGTGAGCACTTTTATTTTGATTATTTTTTCTATTATTATCAATTTTTATACCAACAAATAATACTCAATACTAGATAACAATAAGTAATGCTGCTGAGATATTCTTAAGTTTAGTAGTACGTTCGTATATGTGGCAACATTGCAAACTGATTCGGCAACGTACGAAATGGTGGATGCACCGGGAAAATTTTGGGAATACATCAACTTTTAGGAGTAAATAACAACAATTTAAACGATTATTTTTACAACTTTTATTAAAAACTACAATTGTTTATTGTTTTAATAAAGTAAAATTAAAGAAATGATTATGTAAACCATACAAATATGCTAATATTATCAATAAAATACTTCACAATCACACACATTCATATCAGGATGTATTTTTACATACTTACACATTGTATATTGTGTTCGATTCTCCAAAGAATACAATTTCTTTTCAAACAATAAAATCTGTTGAATTACCTTAGGAACAGGTAATTGTTGAACAATTCTAGAATAACCTGCACTACCTTTAATCGAATATTTAGCAATAAAATACTCTCTACATGTATTTCTTGTTAATTCTACCAATGATGGTATTTGAGGTAATTGATCTAATAATGGACCTAATTGAAGTACACGACGTTTACGTAAACGATTAACAAATATGGGTAATACAGTAAATTCTAATGCGCTTTCAATTATAATACGATTAATAATTGGTAATTCTAGAATTTCTTCAATACTACATGATACATCACAAACGAAACATGCTTCTAATTTAAATGGTTTAGGACATGGTCGAACTTTGAAATATTCAAAATATTTATCTGTAGACGTTTCAATATTATCACGTAGATATTTGAAAAAATCACAATAACCATAGATAAAATGTGCAATGATAGCATCAGTGATTGTGATTGGTAAACCTTTCATTATTAGAAAATGTGATAATTTGATGATTTCTTCTTTAGGTTTCTTTGCTAATAAACCGATATGTATAAGGAAATGGATAATAGGTTCCGGTTTCTTTCCGTATTTGTCTAAAAATAGGAAATGATTGTATTTTGTATCGGTTACTAACAAATAGAAAATCTCGATAAATTCTTGATTCGGACCATTCTGTAACAAACGTAACGCAAATTCATGTAATAAATTTTTTAATGAAATGTGCACCATAAAATCATTAAATTGACACAAAAATTTCCAATGTGATAATGTGAATACTGTTAGATTTCTAAAGAAATACCCAATCGATTTGTCATGATATGTGATTCCTTCAATTTTTGCAAAAATCTCATCTAATAATGGTGATTTTATTAAAGCTGCCAATGTTATCACATCAATTGACATTGATTTATCTGTTTCGAAATGTTTATCGAGAATAAATCGACGAAAATCATCATCACGATTCGCCATCAATAATGTATTCAAATCATGTGGACGAATACAAGAGCCGGATTCTATCAATAATTTATTAATTTGAATTGATGATTTTTTAATAGCCATCGTTAATGGTGTTCTACCAAGTACATTATAAACAGATAAATCTGCACCGTTATCAATCAACAATTTCACAATTTCATAATTATTGTTCTTTACAGCTAAATGAATTGGATAGATTTCATGAAAGGCTGGTAAATTTGGATCAGCTCCATGATTTAATAAATGGGAGACACAAGAATAACTATTTTTGGAAACAGCCGTATAAAGGGCTGTTTCATGCTTCTTATTAATCACATTAATTTTTAATGACTGTTTAGCCATCAAAGGAACTATAGTTTCAAAGCTGGAAAATGCCATTTGTTAGAATAAAATTATTACAAAAAAAAAACGAATAGAAATTTACCTTTCTTTCCAAACGGCAGCATGAAGCACCGTATTACCATCATTATCAATTACTTCATTTAGTTTATAATTCAGATTCTCCTAAATTCAAATAAAAACGCTAGAAACTATACAATAAAGTATAAGATTTGAAAAACTTACCGTTTCAGACATGTTGTCCGTTGGAATTCTTGTTTATTTCTAAAAATTTACCTGGAGTTTTACAATTCTAACACACATTTTTAGAAAGTTAGCCTCGAGCAATTTGTTGAATTTTTGTTAGAAAGTCAAGTGAACAAAGAGGGAGACTACCTGGAAAGCTACCCTTGTTATAATACTTACAGCAAGATTTAAAATATTTTCAAATAATTGCTTACTAAACCTGAATATTTTGCATTTACAGTATAAATGTTTATTCGAATTCTTATCTAATTGTGCAAAATTTTATTTTATGAAGAATAACAGATTGTTGTGTTATTCAAATTTGGCGCCTATAGTAGGATTTAAATCCATCTAGGGTGTTTTGTTGATTTTATGTTGTCTGTCAAATTTCTGACACGCTAATTGTACACTCTGGAACACTAGCCTAAATCTAATTGTAAGTAGAACCTTTTTGCATAAATCCAATTTTACAAACTGCAAAATGCTTCAATCTATTTAAATTTTTTTGAAGAGTATATATTTGTTAAATTGTGTATCTATATTTATAATATTTTGTAAAATATTGAATATTGGACGTTTGTCAACATTCCAGTATGTACAAATTTGGTGATAATTTAGTGGAATTTCTTGGCCAGCAGTTGGTGTTGTTTTTTGTCAATTTTGTGCCATTTTCAAATTGAAGGAAGAATCGTCAAATCCGGTAATTTTTCGACAATTTTCTTTTTAAATTTCCTTCCATAATCAGAAATCAATTAAACAACAATATATTGCAGAATTAATTGAAAAATTACAAGAAAATCATTAAAACATCATCAAACATTATGTGATTAGAAAACAATTGAAATTTCAAACGAGCAGTCAAGAATTATTTGAAATACAGCACAGGATGTTGCAGAGAAATTCAAAGAAGCGTTGCGAAATATTTCCAATATATTCAATAATTTGCAACGAGTAGAATGTTCGGTTAGATTTTCTTCTAAATTTAATTTTTATTAATCACGAATCCTGTTTTTCTTTCAAAAACAGCAAAACTTAGAGGTAATTAAAGAACTACATGCTGCAACAACATCTATTTCGATTTAGTCAACTCGGCTTCAGAAAGTAAACAAATAAGAGTTTTTAGAACTTTATTTTAATCAAACATAACTGGACGTATATTCATAATCAGTATCGTCTAGATTTGTATAAAAATCGTAAGTTTCGGGTGGTGTTGTTGGTCTTCTTGGTGGTGGTTGTACAACAGGTCGTTCTGGTGATAACGGTTTTTCCAATTTTAACGTTTCTAATAAAACTAAAACAAATTGAGATTGAAATTAAAAGATTTCTACTTTTCTCCAAAATCATATGATACCATCTTGATCTGTTTGTTGTTGTTGTTGTTGGTCTAATTCAGCAGCCGAACATGATGGTGTATCAATTGGATAAATACCATTGAATTTGTCAAAATTCACTTCATAACCAATACGATCATCATTAAATTTAACAATTGTTTCAAAACGATAACCCCATAATATCTCATATGATAAATAACTCGATCTAGCTTGTATTGTTTGTCCAGTACTTTCAACTGTACCTTCTAATAAAACAACAATTTCTAAACGTTCATTTAATAAATCATTAATAGATAAATGATATAATGGTGAATTATTATTGATTTCATGTAAAATTATCATTGGCCATATTAAAAATAAATTTGAATTACAACCTTCAACTGTTAATGTTAATTCAGTTTGATAATTTGATAAAATTTCACCTTCTTTTGTTTTACGAAAACGAATTAATAATGCACGTACATTACAACCAATTATATGCGTTTTACTCATATCACCTACCTGGAACAAATCAAAGAAACACTATAGCAGTTGTGGCAACGTTTATACAGTCTTGGCGTTTCTAATACGAACATACAGGAAAATACCAACATCACATACTATTAGGGGTTGCGCATAAGTTAGAATGAGATAAACAAAAAAGAGCGAGACTGTGCCCCGCCGGTACAATTCTTCCAAGAGTCCCCAAAAATAACGTCGTGGGGGCGCTTTAGGCCCCAGAAAATCCTGTATAATCATTCAGATTCAGCTATTGAATTCATCCATTCTTACAATTTGACATTTCTCTAAACATCACACCCTCTTCCATGTTATGTTTTTGTCATCATCATGGTGAAACAACAACGAGCAAATTCGAACTTATGGGAAACCCCTAAAAGTAATATTTTGTTCTATGTTCTCATTAGAAACGCCACGTCTGTATAGAATGAACATAATTTAGTTTACTCTAAACATGAAGCATAGTTTGCCGTCACGTTGGCAAATGGTTGCATTTTTTGAAAATAATACAGTTTGTCGTTTCAATTTCGGTCTTGTTAATTTAGCAAAAACAACACCAATCATAAATGAATCAATCATCATTGCACTCATCCATTGCATTTGTACAATAAATATAGCTTGTGGACATTCTTCTGTTATTGCACGTACACCATAACCAATTGTTGTTTGTGTTTCAAAACTATATAAAAAACAACTTGTCCAACTATATATATTTAATACACATGGATTCCAATTGTTTTGTGCTTGTAAATTTGGTAAATGTTCATCATCTAAATCACCATGTGTAAATGCAATCAACCACCATAATAATGAGAAAAACAACCATGAACCTAAATATGATCGATTCTATAATAAATCAATCCATATCTCGATACGGACGCACTCGAATTCCGGTCTGAATTAATCTTTAATCAAATCTGGACACGAATCCCGGTTAAGAAAATTTTTATTGATATAATCCATGACTCGAATTCCCGTCAAGAGAACCTAATCACTTCAGGTACCTGGCATATTTATGTATCCATTTTACCTAGGTATTGGATAGGCTAATTATCATACACCGTTATTATCGGGTACCGCACAATAGACGCTCCCCTAAAAGGCAATTTTTACCTAGACGGGAATTCGAGTCTAGGATTAACGGACCCAAGTTCTCGCACAGGTAAAAGAGATTATGCGGACCGGAACCGCTCGATACTTATCATAGATATATTTACCAAAATAAGCAATCATAAATGCTGATAATGTGTAACGCCATTGTATATCAACTAAAGATGTGAACATATCTTGTAAAAAACGTAATTGGCGTTTTGTTGTTGTTCTAGCTGGTGAAACATTACATTCACCATCTTTGAAAATTGCCCGACGTCTTGGATGTCTTAATTGTTCTTGCTGGTAGATTTGTCTACAAATTTTTGTTTTAGACGGTTAAGTCTTAAGGCAAAAATAAACAATTACCGTGTTAATGCAGATGAAGCTTGTTGTTGTTGGATTAAATTTGGATTTTCGTAGAAATTCGGTCGTAATAAAGAACTTTTATCATGACCTTCTCTATTTGGTCGCATGAAACGAGTGAAAATATCCATTTTACTATACGAAAAATTATTAGATACTGAATAAAGTTGATATCATTATTAAGAATTTTACAACATCTTATGATTGTTTGTTGTAAAACATAGAGAATCATAAAATTTTGCAAATAAATTACGCAAAATCTGATAAATGAATCATTAAATTTGGCCGTGATGGATTATAATTTTTTTGAAAATTTATGATCCCTATAAGAAGATTTAAATTTGGCGCCAATCATCGTAAATCACGTGATAAAGTCTGGTTGTGTTCATTTATTTATCAAAAATTAACGTATTTTTATTTGATTTATTTGTTTAATTCTATACATAACTTTGATTATAATCATTATCAAAATCAATAAAATTCGTATAATAGCCGTATTGGGGTATTTCAGGTCGTGGTGGTGGTGGTGGTGTTGTTGTTGATTGTTCTCTCTTTAAAGTATCTTCATCTTGATCTTGTTGTGTTTCATTAAATTCACAAGCTGAACATAATGGCATATCAACCGGATAAATACTATTAAATTTCGTATAATTCACCTCATAACCTTGATGATCTTTATCAAATGTTATCATTGATTCAAAACGATAACCCCATAAGATTTCATTTGTTAAATAACTCGATCTAGCTTGTATTGTTTGTCCAGTACTTTCAACTGTACCTTCTAATAAAACAACAATTTCAAAATGTTCTTTTAATAAATCATTAGCTGATAAACGATATAATGGTGAATTTTTATCAATTTTATGTAAAACAATCATTGGCCATATTAAAAATGGATTTTCATTACAATCATCTGCTTGGATTTGTAAATCATTTTGATATGATTTGAAAATTTCACCTTCTCTACTTTTCCAAAAACGTATCAATACAGCTCGTATATTACAACCAATTATATGTGTTTTACTAATATCACCAATCTAAAAAAAAAATAGAGATACAGATAGAGATAATGATTTGTTGAGAATTGGTATAACTTACACGAAACATTAAACAATATTGTTGATTACGTTGATTGATTAATGCATTTTTTGTAAATAATATTGTTTGTGTTTTTAATTTGGATCGTGTCATTTTAGCAAAAATCACACCAATCATAAATGAATCAATCATCATTGCACACATACATTGTATTTGCATTATAAATATAGCTTGTGGACATTCTTCTGTTATTGTACGACTACCATAACCGATTGTTGATTGTGTTTCTAAACTATATAAAAAACAACTAGTCCATCCATGTATATTTAATATACATGGATTCCAATTTGTTTCAGCTTGATGTATTGGTAAATGTTCATCATCTAAATCACCATGTGTAAATGCAATTAACCACCATAATAATGAGAAAAACAACCATGTACCAAAATAAACAATTAAAAATATTAATATTGTAAAACGCCATTTTATATCAATTAATGATGTGAATAGATCATATAAGAAACGGATATGATTCTCAATTAGATTTGTTGTTAAAATGTTACGATTGCCATTTTTTAAAATTGCACGATGTCTGGGATCTTTTTGTCTAAAAATAAAATAATTTTTAGAATATTGTTTGTTTACCAAAACAAATAACAAATACCTGTATTGTTGTTGTTGTTGTTGATTAATTTGCCCAATTAATCTATTTTTATCATTGTCTTTTCTTAGTGCTTTCATTTCGTTTGATTCCTAAGCTTGAATGTTGAAAGACACACACGCACACACAATTTTCATAATGTTGGTTTTCGACCTCTTTTTGTTGATGTTTGTTAAACTTTGTTAAATTATTATTGTAAATTTATGGATGGTTGCGTTAATTGAAACTTTTTTTTTTTAATCCTTGGAATAATGTGGTGATTTATTGTTTCTACCTCTAATTAGGTCGAATTTTGATAAGAAAATATAATGTTTAGATAATAATTTACGTAATTTTAAAAACAAGAAACGAAATAGGGGTTGAAATTCAGTCTAAACGGACGTGTTTCCAAATATTTACACCAACGTGTTTTATAAAGAAATAAAGCGGGGCGCATCCACCATTTTTACACGTCAACGTTATTCCTGCTACTTTTTTCCAAATAAATCTTTTTTCTTATAATGATAGAATCGTTTCTTATAGGGTTTTCATTATAAGCGGTATAAAATTTCGTTTATTACGCGCAATATTTTAGTTTAAAAAAATATAGGAAAGTTGGCCGTTATATCGACACAAGTTTCAAGCTATCATAGAACCAGTGGTTCTTATAAGAGCAAAAAAACGACGATTGTGTGTTATTTTTTATTTTATTAATAATTACATAACAAATTTTAAAAAAAAATCAAAATAAATCTTGATCTCGATCACTAAATTTGGAGATCAAGATCAAGATCAAAACTAATCACTATTGTTTGCTTCTTTTAAGTTTTTCTCATATTGTTCGGCGGAACATTGGGGCATTTCGATTGGATAAACATTATTGAATTTATTAAAATTGATCTCATAACCTTCATGGTTTTTATTAAATGCAAATATCGATTTAAATCGATAACCCCATAAGATTTCATTTGTTAAATAACTAGATCTAGCTTGTATTGTTTGTCTGGTACTTTCAACTGTATATTCTAATAAAACAACAATTTCTAAACGTTCTATTAATAAATCGGTTGCCGACATTGTATAGAAAGGTGAATTCTTATCAATTTTATGTACAATTGTCAATGGCCATATAAAGAATATATTCTCATTATTATTACAACCATCTGCTGTTATTATTAAATCAGATTGATAAGAATAATTTCGAATTAATAAAGCTCGTATTTTACCACCAATACTTTTCGTAATACTCATATCACCAATACGAAATATTAAACAATAATTACCATCACGTTGATTGATTAATGCATTTTTTGTAAATAATATTGTTTGTGTTTTTAATTTTGGTCGTGTTAATTTAATAAAAATCACACCAGCCATAAAACAATCAATTAATTTTGCTGCCATCCATTGTATTTGTTTCATAAATATAGCTTGTGGACATTGTTCAGATGTATAACGTACACCATATTCAATAACGGTTTGTGATTCATAACTAAATAAAAAACAACTAGTCCAACTGTAAATATTATAAATGCATGGCATCCAATTTGATTCACTTTGTAATGATGGTAGATGATCAATTTCTAGATCACCATGTGTGAAGGCAATCAACCACCATAATAATGAAAAAAAAGACCATGAACCAAAATAGACAATCATTAAAATTAATAATGTATAACGCCATTTTATATCAACTAATGATGTGAATAGATCTTGTAGGAATTTTAATTGTTTCTCTGTAGAAGCGGATGGTAGAATATTTGGTTTACCGTTTTTAAATACAGCACGACGACGTGGATGTCTCAATTGTTCTTGTAGATATTTTTGACTAAAATTTGTAATAAATAATAACAAATTAACAATTAATTAAAAATTATACCGACCGAATTAAAGATGTTGATTCATTGCGATTTTCCATAATTTTCAACAATAACTGAGCACCGCTACTTGTGTTAAATCGTTATCTTGTTTGTTATTAGCGTAATTCTTTGAAATATTATCAGAGCAAGTGTTAAAATAGAATAATTAGGCCAACTTGTTTGTCATTTTTGTGCATATTTGTAAATATTTTAATAGAAAATAGCGTCAATTAAAATTGAAATAAACGAAAATTCCTTTATAACGAACTATGCAATAACCAAATTTGCATTAATCGGTTTATGGTTTGTTTGTTTTTTAACGTAAATTTGTTTTATAACGAACTGTCGGTTGGCGCATCCACCATTTTATACGCACTTTTCCAACTAGAAGCAGTATACACGTTGTGTATCTTTTATAACGTCCTCATTATATAGATTATGGGGCTCAAAAAATTTTTTATAAGAAAAATGCATAACCTCTCTGTAATAATGGCAATTCTCTACAAATCTCAGTCTTGATCATCATCTACATCTAAAATAATACTCCTAGAAGTCTTTCTTCTGCCCGACTTTTGCCGATGTCCGGTTAGTCAGAGGGGGTTTCACATGAGCCAATAGAGTTCGCACGTCGTTATATCTGACTATCCACGGCGGACGAGTTGATGATGTGGGCGTGTCTCCACGGTGACCTACTTCTCAGCCTGTGTATTTTTGTTCGAGAAAGACCTCTAGTATAGAAATAACAGATCACGATCAAGATTTGGTCAAATAAAAATCAATAAATTTACAGTAATTTTATTAATTTAAATTTAATATTAACAATAACAACAACAATTGTACAAAAATTGTTTTTATTTTGTTGTTTTTAAAATTTGTTAAAATTGAAACTCGTATGGTACATCATCGGAGAGATCTTGCATTTCTTGACTTGATAATCGTCGTCTTCTTACCATAGATGGTTGTTGCAATTTAATTGAATCTTCTATAAACATAAAAATATGGGTTTTTATTGGTTTTTAACAATAATCAATAATTATATTTACTATAATTAACTACGAATTATTAATTTGAACATCACACAGGCGTTAATGTTGTTAAAGCTTGTACACTATCAACTGTTGTAATTGGATCACTGTCGACTATATCTGTAATGAATTGTTAAAAAAACCAAACTTTTTCTTTTAATTATTATAATTCAAGCGCTTATCATTATCACCGTTGTTATTTAACGATTAAATTGTATTACAATCGATCAGTAAAGTTGTCGAATAATATTTGATTTGAAGATGATGACAGCTTCCTGAATTATATACAGTGGGCTGCAACAAAATAGGCACATAGGAAAGCGCACCAACTCCACCCACACTCATATCTTCCATATGACTAGAAATGATGTAAAGAGAAACTGGTCAGCCAAAATATCGGTTGTTTCAACATATCCATCCCTCTTTCATGCGTTAAAAATGCTAGCTGCCTGACCAATGTTTATACACTTGTGCGCTTTCAGTTCTTCGAGTGTATGCTTTTGCAACACGTGCGTCAAACGCATAAGTGTAAACACACCTTCTATATGTGCCTATTTTGCTGCCGCATACTGTTGTATATAACATACCATTCATTTCTTGCATTTTATAAAATTCGGTTAATTCAGCACCAGAACACAGTGGCGTATCAACTGGATATGTACTATCAAATTTTGAATAATTCACTTCATAACCTTGTCGATCTTTATTATAAGCAACAACAGATTCAAAACGATGTCCCCATAATATTTCACTTGTTAAATAACTAGATCTAGCTTGTGTTGTTTGTCCAGTACTTTCAACTGTACCTTCTAATACAACAACAATTTCAAAACGATCTTGTAACATATCACTAGCTGATAAATGATATAATGGTGAATTATCATCAATACGATGTACAATTGTCATTGGCCATATAAAAAATAAATTTGAATCACAACCATCTGCTGTTACATTTAATTCAGTTTGATAGTTTGGTAGAATTTCACCTTCTTTTGTTTTACGTGGACGTATCAATTGGGCACGTATACCAGCACCAATGATATGGGTCTTCCGCATATCGCCCACCTAAAAATACGCTAACATTAACATTAAAATTTATCCTAATATCTCAAAACTATAATTACCCTAAACATCAAACATAGATAGCCTTCACGTTGACATACAACTGCATTACGTGAAAATAATAATGTTTGTGTACGTAATTTGGGTCGGGTCATTTTTGCAAACACAATACCAACCATAAATGCTTGTATCATCATACCAACAATACTTTGCATACACATAATAAAAACAGCTTCTGGACATTCTTCAGTTGTTGCACGTACACCATAACCAATCGTATGTTGTGTTTCAATACTAAATAAAAAACAACTAGTCCAACCATGGATATTTAAAACACATGGATTCCAACCGGATTGTGCTTGATTTATTGGTAAATGATCCTCTTCTAAATCACCATGTGTAAATGCAATCAACCACCATATCAATGCGAACATCAACCAAGAACCAAAGAATGCAACAGCAAAAACCAACAATGTCCATCTCCATTGTATATCCACCAATGTTGTAAAGATATCTTGTAAGAATCTTAAACGTCTTTTAGAGATTTTCGATTGGAGGATATTACAATCGCCGTTTTTGAAAACGGCACGTCGTCGGTACTTTCGGATGGCCCCCGGACGGAAGGATTTCCTAAAAATTTTTTGAAGAAGGTTGAATAATTTTTAAATCAAAACAGCTAGGATTTTACAATGACCCAGAGGACGTATGTCTGTTCTTGACACACAAAATTTTATCAAACCGTCAAGATTGTTTGATGAATTCATCTAACAATAAGATTTATGTTTGTTGTAATGTAGCCTACTTTGTTTTTTTTTTTGAAAAACATAAAAATTATAAATAATGATCGGATTACTACCTGCTGAAAGTTGGCGATGTTGGTGTTCTTGGATAATAATAAACGCCCGGACTAATTTCACCTTTTTGTATAGTTGTATCGTTAATTAAAAGTTTTTGATCATTTGTTGAATCCGGTGAATTATCCATTTTTTATTTTTTTTTGATTCGCACACAATTTGATTTAGACGAGTATTGATGAAAATCACTCAAAAACTTCACGCTAAATACGATTTTTTCATTATTTATTGATTAAACAAAAGCAAAAAAAAAATAAAGAAACCAGACATAAAGTGTTAAACAATACAATAAATAACGACGTAATAATAATAATAATAATAATAGCAAATTGTATGGCAAATACACTAATAACTTGTTTTCTCTCGTTTAATGTTTAATGAAAGAAAATCTCGTGCAAAAGTGTGAAGATCACGGGAAATTCTCCTCCCGCACGTAAAAACGTTGTTATAAATCATATTTTTGTTACATTATTACTAACAAAATAATAATAAATAAACAAAACCAAAAAAAAAAAGATGGATGGATGGGTAACGTGATTTTGAAATCTTATCTTGTTTAGTCGGCAAATTATGATAGATTTAATTCTTTTTACAGGACCGTACTTGTATAATCACTTGTATAGAATCACAATTACTATATTGATATTATGATAAATAATAAATCAAGTTATCCTATAGTATTGTATTGTTTCAAAAGTAAATTCCATTGGTAACTAGATTGTGTGATCGAATTTTTCTAAATACGGTCCTGTTGTTATCAACTATACTATTTTTACAGTATTACAAAAACAAAATATTGTAATTTTTTTAATTAATATTAAACTGATAATTGAAACGTCATTAAATTAATTCAGTTCAGTGCAAACAAACAAATCATAAGGATAGGAATAAATCACGCCTCCTCAATGATTCAGTTTGATAGATAATGTTGATAAGAATTAGATAAGATTTAATTTGAGAAAATACGAGATCTATCCGTATTAGATGCAGTAGCATCAGAGGTTCCCTACATTTTTTTTGTGTATCAAAGCGATGTTTCTTCATGTGCATTCCATTTATTGCCCTATCCGCTTATTAAAAGGATACACGTGAAACAGGCTGTATGTACGGTATATAAACTACAAGTAACGCCTCAGGTAAATTTCAGAGTTTATAAATACGAAAGAAAAAAAACGGTGAATCTGTATCCTACCTGGTGTTGCTGTTATCTTGCCGGAAGACCACCGATGGTACATTCGTTAAAGAACTATTCCAAGTTGAAATTCTACCTAAACTTGCTACTTTTATTGGTGCTGTTGGTGTTGTTGATGGTGGTGGTGATGATGCTAATTGATAATTTCTTATCAATAGTGGTGAATCACTACCACCAATACGAAATTTCGGTTTTTCACCACTACACTCGTCTTCTTCTTCAATATCTTCACAGACACCACTTGTTTTATACGATAATTTCTGTGCTTGATTCGATTGCATTACTATTATTGTTATTGTTGTTATTATTATTTTATAAATAAATAAATAAAATTCAAGTAACAACAATTAAATAGGCAACCAATTACATTGAACTGTTGTTGAATAATAACGAGTTATTGAAATTCATGGTCACGGAATCTTGTGTATGCCCTTGCTTGTTGTTAGTTTAAAAATACAAGACCACACTTTGTTTAAAACAAACACGTGTTGAATAGTGTTGTTGTTGTTGTTGTTAGTGATGTTGTCAATATAAGACTGGAAAGTAGCATCGAATCTACCGTCTATATGGGTTTTTTTATGCAAATTATCGTTATTATATGATTTGTTCGACACTATAATATATCTTGTTGTAGTACTTTTAGTTGTTGTTTTACAGGAAATTAATTATAACTTCCGGTTATAACGGTAATAATAATAATAACTGTGGTATTATTATTGTTATGATTGTTTAAGGTGTTCATCAGATTAAAATCAATTTTTTGTTAATAATTAATTCGAATCGCATTGAAATTCTATATATCATTCCAAGTTTTAGGTGTAGGTGGGTAACTATTGCCAATGGTTATTTTTTTTTTTAATATAGAGATCTGTTGTATATTAATGGTAAAAATGTGGAAGGACAACATCAAAAATAATGAGCGGAAAATGTAATTTTGTTCTATTAAAGATAAACGTTGTCTATCATATATTTAACAGATATTGTGTTGATTTAATATTATGTCGCCGTGTCTTCCTTATAATTTCTATATAAACGAGGAAATGAATTGTAATTTGTTGCAATTTAGTTCCTCTATGACTCTATACATTTTATTAAAATTTTTTATTCAAATTTACAAGAAATAGAGATACAGTTTGAGATCATGGTTTGAATAGAATAGCCATTTATGAACCTTAAAGACTGCTATTACTTTTGGAACTTGCTTGTTATTATTAAACTACTTAATAGGTGGGCACACACGAACGGACTTTTTAAAGGATCTGGTCCGCTCCGGACCAAATCCGCTAAAATATCCGACCGTGTGTGTTGAAGCTGACTGTAGGATCGGGTCCGTAGGAACGATCCGATGGATCCGGTTCGCTGTTACAAAACTACGGGCGGATCTGATCCCTTGCAAGCGTGACGTAATAGCCTGCGTGTATGGCGTGGCCATGGTGATGCGTTCTAAACAAACCACTATAGAAATCCGCAGATCTTTTTAACATGTTTAAAGGATCGACGGATCTGATCCCACGGACCAAATCCATCAAAAAACGACGGATTTCTGCGCCACATACGGAGAGATCCGTTCCGCAATCGGACTTGATCCGTTGATCCACCAGATTTATCAGTGGGTACCGTAAAGGATCGGGTCCGGCGGATCAAGTCCTTAGCGGATCGTGGGATCGGATTCATCGGACCAGATCCTTCAAAAAGTCCGCTCGTGTGTACCCACTATAGAGTGTTCAAAACTATCCAAAAAGAGAGTATAGAGATAGAGATACAGATACAGATTTGTATAGAGTATCGCTCCATGCACATTTTTAAAGTGGTAAAGGTCATACAGATTCTTTTGAATTGGGTGTGTTGTTTAAAACCTATTTCGCTAATTTTTCTTTACAATAAGAACCAGTTTCTAATGCAGATAGAGTTGTCTCTTAATTACGGACATTTTTTGCCATAAAACAAGTCTTCTAGAAAGGATTTGTGAAAAGTAAAGACAGTCTTTTTTTTTAAATGTTTCTATATTTGTTGTTTTTTGGATTTATTCAATTTTTCTTTGTTTTCTTTGTATCTAATATAAATAAATAATAAATAAGCGTATTTATTTAAATTAATTAAAATCTATCCGTGTGGTATCTCGTCGCCCCATTTAGAAAACTAAATAGTATCAAACAGGTATAGCTTGAATGGTGCCGTTCTGTTGTAATGGTAGCGTTTCATCTGGTGCTGTTATTGTAACTGGAATTGGACTATTTGGTATTTTCATGATAATATGTTCATCTATTGATAATGAATCCATACTAGATAATGTATCACTGGAATGCGTCCTAACTGATGGGAATATACGTAAATGATCTGTTTCTAAAATTCAAACGAAAAACCGTAATCAAATTTAATTTAAAACGCATATAATTCATTTACCTATCGCTTCATTACTAGCCATTGCACGAAATTCATCCAATTGTTTAGCACTACATAATGGTGTATCAACTTCTACAGTATTATTGAATAATGCATAATCAACTTCATATTCGCCATTTTGTTTTTTAAATGAAATTAATGATTGGAAACGATGGCCCCATAAGATTTCCGATGGTAAATAACTGGAGCGTGCTTGTGTTGTCATTCCAGTACTCTCGATGACACCTTCTGCAATTCTTTTTTGATTAAAATATTTGGAAAAAAAGTTTTAAATTCTACCATCATCAGGATTGGAATGCTGTTTTATTGGATTTGTGGTAACACATTGCAAATCCTGATGGTGGAAATTTTTTTTGTGTCTTTGTGGGGTATTTACCTAAAATTACGACAATTTCGAAACGTTCACGTAATAAATCCGTTGCTGACATCATATAAAATGGTGAATTCTTATCAATTTTATGTACAATCATTGTTGGCCATATAAAAAATATTTTATCTTCTTCACCATCACCACCAACTTTTAATTCAGTTTGAAAAAATGGTAAACTTTCACCTTCTTTTGTTATTTTATGACGTATCATTTGGGCACGTACATGTGCCTCAATTATATGACTTTTACGCATATCACCAACACGAAACATAAAACATGGTATACCATCACGATGACTTATAACAGCATTACGTGAAAATAATAATGTTTGTGTACGTTTTTTAGGTCGTGATAATTTTGCAAATACAACACCAACCATAAATGCTTGTATCATAACACCTGTTATACTTTGTAAACACATTACAAATATTGCTTCTGGACATTCTTCTGTTGTTGTACGACCACCATAACCGATTGTATGTTGTGTTTCAACACTGAATAAAAAACAACTTGTAAAACCGTAAATATTCGTTACACAAGGTGTCCATGGTATTGTACTATTCTACAACAAACAAACAAACAAAATTTAGAGTCAAGTTGGCCATAATTAAAATACTTACAAGGTGTTCTTCATTCAAATCACCGTGTGTAAACGCAATTAACCACCAAATGACAGCAAATAACAGCCATGATAATAGAAAATTCATTGCAAAAACTAATAATGTCCATCGCCATTGTGCATCAACTAATGTTGTAAAGATATCTTGTAAATATCGGCGACGTCTTTTCGCAACATTCGCTTGGACCACATTACAATCACCATGTTTGAAGACGACACGTTTACGTATACGGCGGGCATTAAAACGTGATTGACGATATCTATAACAAATTATTACAATTATCGTTAATTTTAAAATAATTAATTAATAATTGATTAATTATAGAAATAATGGTGAGAGATTGACCTGTGCCAAGCATAATGCCATGCATCTTCACCAGATGTGGTAACTTTTATTGCCATCAGTGAGACTTGTGATAAACGATGTTTCAATCCTGACATACTCCCCATTATCATTTACAAAGATTTTTTTGATAAAAGACTCATTTTTAACAATAACGTAACGTACACACGCTATAATCGATTTTTGTATAAAAATATAATTATAACAAAATATAATTCAATATGGCATCGTTTATGTTTAACGTTAACGCTAACATTGCGGAAACTCCAATTATTTCCGGAATTGACCCCATTTATCTTATTTTCATTATTTTATTTATCAATATATGTAGGTATATATAGAAAACAATAATATTAATTTGGCAAAAATAAAAGGAAATTTATTGATTAGATGCACAGTTGGTGATTGTTATTGTTGCTTGGAATTGTTTATATTTGTATTTTAAACATTTTTTTGGCAAATTATATGATTATGAAATTATTTTGTTTTTGGGCGAATTTTGGCAATTATTCTCTATCACGTGTTATCTTTGATATTAGACAGCCTTGAGACAGGAAAATGCGGTATTAATTTAAAATTAAAATACTAATAACGCCACACGTTTTCTTTTTTTTTTTTTGGATTGTAAAACAACAACAAAAAAGATAAACAATATAACATTTTCTAAAATACTATAAGACATAAAAATATAGTTGTACTAAAACGACTTGACTGTTTGTTTAATTATTAACAAATCAAAACAACGAATTAACTTGAGCGCCATCTATACAAAACCAACATGATTTATTTAGATTGAATTAGATAGTTTCTGGTTGGTTTCATTAAGTTAAAACCTAGAGTGAGAACAAAACTAAGATCAGCATGATGTTAACGTAAGTCACGTGGTACTCCACTAGCGCTTCCTGGCGATTCTGACAGAAATGGTAATTTACCAGTGAAGTCAAATATTATTGTTAGATTAAGATTGAGTTCACACTTCTATAATAGTTTACTCTTTTGTACTTTGGTGACAATACGGCACGTGTAGATGCACCTTTAAATTGTTGTAATTTTTATCACCAAGCTAAAGATGCAATTACACATGATTTTGTTTCTGTCGTTCGATATTACCATATTCTATTAAAATCGTCACTATCAAGTCAAGTAATTCTGCAATTACTATATCTATTACAAAAAAAAATATATCCAATAAATAATTTAACTTTCAACAATTAAACCACGTGTGTGTATAGATAATTTTTGTTTTAATTATTGTTGTTATTATTAAAACGACGCCATATTGAACACCATTTTGAAAAATCACATGATTACGCCATTTTGACGCAATTAACCTTCTTTTTTTCTCTAGAAAAACCCATGAAATTAAACAAATTACCAAAAAAAAACACTCTTATTATTATTGTAATTATTATTTCAACTAAATAAAATATAAATTGAATTTGGTATTACTTTGCAAAGATAATAAAACACAATAACTGTTTATTAATATTGTCATTTCGTTTATTTAATTGATGATATCGGTGTGCAACACTATTATTATTATTATTTTAATTAAAATAAATGATTTTATTCATAGAAACTAATATGAGGAAGTTTGTAATAAACTTAATTTAAGTAGTTGGTGATCGAAATTTAATAATAAACACAGTAAAAGATTCAGGTGTGATAAACAATAGTTGACTAAATAAAATAAACTAAAAACAATTAAGATTAAATTAGAAGATCGCCATTTTGGCATTCAACCATAATCTATTTTGATAATAATAGAAAAAGAATCTTGAATAGATTACTTTTTATTTTATACTTGTATCAAATATAGCAGTCTAAAGCAAGCTACACATTTGACGACTTACGGCTTAATAAACAGAATCAAATTACCTGCTAAACACATGTCCGTTTGTATATTTGGCCCCATCATTATTATTACCACCATTACCACCAATTGATAATCCAAATGTTCGATTTAATGTTCCTAGAAGGCTACCATCCGATTTTCGACGTTCATTTTGTATTAATGTTGTTGTTGTTGTTGTTGTTTTTGGTGGTGATAAATGATTAGTACTTTGTATAATTGTTGGTTTAGTTTCTGTTAATAATTTTTCTAATTGTTCATTTGTTTGATGATGATTATGTTGTTGATGATCTTTATGATGATATGGCTCGTATTTCCGATCTTCAATTTTGATTTGATCAAGCATTACGTGATTTGTCACTGGATTCCCATCTTTACATTCATGATAGTTGAGATTTAATTACAAAAAAATTCTAGGGGTTATCTGAAATGAGTAAAAGAAAAACACTTATATTAATAACCTTTATAACGAATCAAATCTAGCGAATTAAGCGTCCAGTGTGTACGTAGTTTTAGTTTTCTAAAAGTTTGATATTTAGACATCGGATCGTGATTCTATTTTTACAAAACGAATTGATTGGAAATAATTAAAATTTTTCGATATATATTGACGTCAAAAATTCACGAAAATATCGATCGTGAACATGTTGGAATTTATTTTGTTTTTGCAAAACAAATAATATGTTTTAATGAGTGTATGTAAAAATTTTAATGTGGTTTTGTTTTGTTTTATTTTATATTTAAAACCAGATCAAAGTTAATAGTGCAATTCATTTCAATGTTTGTATTTCAATTAAGTACCTACACTTGTTTGGTTTTTTTATTTTTTTTTATTATTTCCAAGTACATTATGATTGTTTTATTGTCCATAAATTAGAATTTGATATATTGGAAATATTTATGGCGATATATTGAGACAAAATTCCGATAAATACTTGAAAAAAAAACGCAACTATAGTGGAATATACAGACTGTCCAACTTAAGTGTAACATCTCTAATTATTCTATAATTTAAGGGTCGCTAAGGTACAATTCTACCACGGACCCCAAGAAATGACGTTTCATTATAATTATAACGATGTCGGGAGCCATTCCGGGCCGCGGTAATTTGTAGAACTTTAAGGATTTTGGTTAAGCTGATGGACGCGGCACCAAAATGCACTCTACAAGACGTAATTCTATCTTACTTTCACTTATCTAGAGTTTTATGATACAACCAAAATAGTAAATCTATTTAGGAGGAAATTTTGAATCAGAAAAGCGTGCTAAATGGTCCAAATTGTGAGCCACCTCTATATGTTGACCATCTCTAGACAGGACCTTGCACAATTGTTTGTTTACATTTTTTAGATTTTTCCGGGTGTTTTTTTTCTGTGATATATGGGAGAACATGTGTTTAAAACAAAAATAGATGAGAATTGATGAGTGATTGGACTAAAATTTGTAAAATTCGCCTATTTTTCGTACAACTAGGTAACCTTTTTATTACAACAACAACGACGGCAGCAATAAAAAAAAAGCCGCCACTTACAGTTATAATTATAAACAATTGAAATTCCGCAATCTGATCACAATTTAGACAATTATTAATTTGTTTTTTTTTTTATTGTTTTATTGTTCAAAATTAGAATTACTTCAATTAACACCATAAAAATCAACTATACCACAATATTTAATTTGCAAAACAAAACAACAACAAAAAATAGTTCAAATTTCGAGGTCGTAAATTTCCAAAATCACACATTATAATATATATTACCCAAAATAATTTAACACCATCACTGGACCGTTAAGATGCCTGAATCCCGGCCACGTGTGTGTGTATGTAAATTCTTTTTTAAACAATTAAACCCTCTCAGATTTGCACAAACCGGAAATTGTATTTCCCCTCTATTAGTAACAAGCGCAACAAAAAACACACCAACTGTATTCGCGTTTATTGTTGTTGTTGTGCAAAAATTTGTTTAATTGAAATCCGTTAGATAGGAACGAGTTTTGCCAAATAAATTCAAATAATTGGCCCCCGACCACTACTGTTCGTTTTCAAAAAAATAAACAAAATCAAACACAAATACACTTCTTCTATTTTTATATTAACGAAAATCGTCTTTTATTAACAACAACAATCAAGATCAAGGCGGTTTTTTTTTTGCAACAAACACAAAGAAATAGCTATTATAGAAAGATTGATTGAGAAATACTGGTCTTTTTTTAGAATTATAGGCCACTAGATGCTAAATTTGTTGTATTAAAAATACTATAAAGTTGTCTAATAATATTATAAATAGTAGCAGAGTAACCTATTTGTGGCGTTTTTTTGCAAAAATTCAAAGATTTTCCCCCCGATTTATCGATTATTTTGCAATATCGTGCTGAAAGTCCTTAGACCTGGCGCCATAAATTCGATCACGCCATCCTATACAGGATGTCCCATTTTAAACCGTCTACAATACGCGCATTTTCTTTTAGGTTATAAAATTCTAACCTTTATTGCTAATTTTGTTGGAATTAAACAATTTATAAATAAATACATAGAGTTTCAATTTTAAATAACAAAATCACATTTATAAGCGAGAGAGAGTGTGTGTGGGTTGATTTCTTCTAATTTTTTTTTGTTTTGTTCCTGTTATTAAAATATCGCGATAATACATATGTAATTAAGAGAAATCAGTATTAAAAGCCTTGAATTATTAATTAATACTGTTTTATACAGGTCTTTATTTCAATAGTCATGGTCATTTGGAAATTAAAAATAGAAAAAAAATAATAACAAATTGTAACAATCGTTAAATTACTCAGATAAACAGTTTATCAACAATTTTTTTGTTGACATTGTTTTTGACAAAAATCCAGAAACAACGCTTACGTTTTGCCAAAAATCTAAACAATTCCAAGAAATATTTCGTCATATATTTAATCGAAAATTTGGACCACAATTTACATAAAAAAAACACACTCACCCTTTTTTATTTGAATAAATTCATTGATATTTTTTGAAATAGTAGAGGAAGATCCGGTGGAAATTCAACATGTTTTAAAAATTTTATGAAATTCGAAAAGAAAAATTTAACACAATTTATCACAATAATAATTGTCGTTTTATTTATTGATTGATTTATAAACAAATTGATTAATTGTTTGTTTTTCTATCTAATTAATAAATAAAAACAAAAAGTTATTATTTTCCTTGTGTTGTAACAACTAATATAAATTTACTACAACGACTGCCATGTCTCTAAGTATAGGAAAAGCCACCTCTCTCATACAACAACTATATATCTATAGATTATATATTCATAAGGATTATTTAGTTTGTATTACGTCATAAATTATTATCATAACGGCAAAAAAATAATAAATTATATGATTGACACTAATCGGAAATTGCAATCATTTACGCTATCAATCTATTCATAAATTTTGAAATAATCAACAATTTATACAATAATTATATCAATAGGAATATTTGTTTATAATAAAAATTAATAGGGAATTAATTAATTTTTGGAAGAATAGCAATAAATAGTAATTGCGATTTTAAAAATCGCGCCATTATTTGTTGAATCAAATAATAAAAACATACTAATTGTAGCGTTTGGCATTATATAGGATAGACAACCAATAATACACTTGTGTATAGTTGATTGTATATATAGTAATTTGTTTAAATAAATATTAATCAAACCGGTTTTTTACTTTTGTTATCGTCTTTTGATTTAATATTATTAGCAATAATAATTAAACATTATTGTTGTTGTATTAATAAAATAAGAATGATTTTGTTCTGTTATCATTGATCGTAAATTTTTGCAATTATCGATTTGATAACGAGAAGTAGTTAACATACATCATAAAAGCGCTATAATATGGCCTTAATTTCTGTTTTTCATATTTAAACAATTACGTTGTATTGTTATTATACTAAATTCTAATTTTATCCCGAAAAAATCATACTTTTACAACAAAGAAAGGAAAAATAATAAAAATTCTATAGTTATGATTGTTTTAAATTCAATTTATGACCTTAACAATTAAATTGTGGAAAGAAAAAAAAAACCAACAACAACAACAATAATAATAATGAAACGTGTGGAAATCTATTGGTTTTAGTCAAGGACAAGAACATCTCGAACTTACATTAGAAAATAAAAATATGCAAGAAAAAGGATTAGATTTAACGAATTTTTCCTTTATGTTTTATTTATTACTTTGTTGATAGAAAATCCTACATTCTTGAATTTGTTCAAATATTTCAACATCTCTTCTCTCTTGTTAAGAAATCTCCATTTAGGTACCACATATTTGTGTGAATGAAAATTGTTTAAAAAAAATAAATAAAAGATAATAACAACAAAGCAACGATACCTACGAAAATTGTTTGGTTTAGAAAAGTAAAAGTTTCGAAATACCTTTGACCTCATAAAATCTATGTTACAAGAGAGTCCACACCCTTGATATTTTCATTTCAAATCAATGATTTTCTATTGAAATCTTCATTAAACGTATTCTCAAACAGTCTGTATTTGTATCTTGATCATTATATACATCTATGGTCAGTGGTGCATTCAGCGCCGTCGCTACCGTATGGGCAAACTGGGCAGTTATTAAAGGCGGCAAACGATAAGATAAATGTCTGACAAAGATTTATGCAGAAATTTTGGAATATAATCTTATTTTATAAACTTTCGGTTTTTTTTTTTAATCTATTTAGCTAATATGTGGGTGTTACAAAGGTTTATAGGCCTAAGACTTAGTCTAAACATTCAATTATTTCTTGCCCAGGGCGGCATAAATCCTAGCGCCGGCCATGGGTGTATTATAGGGTCATGGGGCGCCGAGCAACTTTGAATCCAGGCTTCCCATTTTAGTGTTGAATTCAAATGTTTTTCTTGAAAACAAAACTCAACGTTAATGTTAATTTTTGTTTGGCCAGTTCTAAGGCTGCAAGCAAATTTCAAAATGGTCCTTTCGCGTTTGTTGAGGTACTCCTATGAAGTCTTAAATTCATGTTTTTTAACGACCAAACGCTTTATCCAAAGGTTCTGCACAAAAACGAAAAACTTTGCGCTAATTTCATCAGCTCTAGCGAGAATTTCCAAACATTCTTATCAAGAATTCTGCCCAACAACTGCAAGGAGTGAAACATTATCACACTTCATAAGAAGGGTCTCCATGTTAGTAGGGACCTTTGGCAATTGGCACTGTCTACAGTTCAACTTTCTCTAATAATTGAGCTATAGCACAACCTCTTTCCTTAATTTCCATCCATGCATAAGACTGAGTTTCAATGATTTTTAATTCTTACAATTTCCAAATTACACCTACAAGGGCACTTTCGTTATCAAAAACATTAAATATGATTGTGATGTTTTTCTTGTTTTATTGTTAACAAATAAGGCCTCATTTCTAATAAAATTATCATTTTGAATTTTGAACAATACAAACAAGGTAATTGTCGAAGCAGATGTTTAGCGGTCATTTTGCCATCAATAATCAAACCACATAAACTTTAACATTGGACTGACTCACCTACTGCAAAACCGAATTACATCAACTTAAAGTTTTAAAAAAAAAACAAACAACAATACGTCATCAAGCATCGTTATTAATAAAATATAATCAACGATTGAGTCAGTCTTTTTAACACTTTTCTATATCCTCTCTTATAAACACCAGATCCGATCAAACCTACCTAGTTATAGTTTAAACTTTGACTTCACACCGGTGTAGTAATAGTGTTGTTGTTGTTATCGTGTATTATTATTATTATAAAATGCGTCTAATTCTTACAAGATTTTTGTTAATTTGCATATCATTTCAATTAATAAATACACAACAGAATACGGCGACACGATTCCGTGAGATTCGTCATTGGAAATATATAAATTTCACATGGCCGGATTTTCCAACATATCAAAATGCAATCAATACCCATCAATATATACCGGAGAATATTCTAATAAGTGGTGTGAAAATTTTTGATAATTTCTACTATATCACATTACCACGTATGAAAAATGGTGTACCAGTAACATTAGCTAGGATACCAAGGGAATTTGATAATAATGAACCATCACCGAAATTCGAACCATATCCATCATGGGATATAAATCGAATTATTATCAATGATAATAATGATTGTAATAATTATTTACAAAATGTACAAAATATTGAAATTGATAAAGATGGACAATTATGGATTATTGATGTTGGACGTATACAGACATTAGTACAACCAATTAGTCGATGTCAACCGAAATTAATCATTCATAATTTACGTGAAAATCGTACTATACACACTTATAATTTCCCTGAAGATGTAGCTATGAAGAATTCAAGTTTTTTATATGATCTTGTTATCGATAATACAGATGGTGGTTATGCTTACATCACTGATAATAGTGCAACAGATCCAGGTATTACATTTATTTGATTAACAAAAAACCGATTAATTGTGTGTGTTTTAGGAATAATTGTGTATTCGAGGAAAGAGAATCGTTCATGGAAGATCCGCCAACATCGCTCAATGTTTGCAGATCAATCCAATTTCATTGTGAATGGTATTACAATAACATCACCAATTAATATAGCTGGAATAGCATTAAGTCCACGTATTAATACAAATAATCGACAAATTGTAATTAGTGATGATCGTCAATTGTATTTCTCACCATTATCAAGTAAACATTTATATTCAATTAATACAACAATTCTACGTAATGAAAATTATTGGAAAACAAATCCAAATCTAGATACAATTATTAATGATATTGGTATGAAATTATCACAAAGTGTTGGTATGATTATGGATAATCATGGTATATTATATTATGGTTTATTAGAATTGAATGGTATCGGTGTATGGGATAGTCATAATAAAAATTTCGATAATGAACAAAAATTAATTGCAAAAGATTCAAAATTTATCGAATGGCCTAATTCATTTACATTTGATAATAATGGGAATTTAATTGTTTTAATTAATCGTTTGAATCGTTTTATTTTTACAAAATTCGATATGAATGCAATCAATTTTCGATTAATTTCAGCAAATTTAGGTGGTCAAAGTTATATTTATGAGGAAGATTTCAATTATCAACCAATCAATGAGATAACAACACCAACAACAACAACAACTATAAGACGTACAACAATACCAACACCAAGTAATAATCAACAATCATCCGGTTATAATCCATTGACAATCAGTTGTAATATTTTGATTGTTAATATTGTAACTGTAGTAGTGTTTAGTTTAATTTGTTAATTATAGAATTGTTATTGTTGATTGTTTTATTTAAATAATAGGAATTAAATGAGATTGTAATAGAGAATTTTTTTTTTAAAAATATTTCAAAATATAATTATTCTTCATCTCAAATACTCAAATATACAAATAAAAATCTTAACAAATACACCACAATTAAATTATCACTAAATCATTTATGAAATGTTAAACTATTACATAATCATTATAATTATAATCATCATTATGATTATGATGATCAACTAAACAAACAAGTCTTTATTTATATTTACAATCAAGAGTATTTTCTCGATAAAGTGCTAATTTTTATATAATTTCTAGAATTAATTTTAAAAAAAAAAACTGTAATAAATGCTTTAAAAGTTTGTAGAGGATCATAAATCCTTAATTATTGCTCACAAGTAGATTATACTAAATTAACAAATAATTAACAAAGATGTGCATAAAAAGAGATAAATGTATGTATGTTTGTATATTAAAAAATCACAATCAGAAGAGAGAAAAAAACAAAGAAAATCAGTTCAAATCTATACACGAAAATGGTATTTACAAAAACAAAATCACATAAATTAATTTGTCTTTTCTTTTTTTTAAAAAAACAATTAATTGCATTTTAATTTAAAGCACTTTTGGTCGATTTTTCGAAATATTATCACCAATTTTTTGTTGTTTTCTAACAATAAGTGAAAATATAGAATGTGTCACTGGCTCAAAATTTTCTATAAGCTCGCTGATTTACAGGCTGTCCCACGTAAATAAGAACACCTCCATAACTCCTTTATTTATGCATTGATTTAAAAACTTTTTTCAAGAATTTAGAGGGCAGAAAATTCGAAATATCCGGTGAAACTTATACAATATTGAAGGAAATACCACTAATATTGAATATTCTGAATAGACTGAATAAGATAAAAAAAATTCTGTTTTCAAAATTTTTCATTTGCCTTTAAGAAAAAATTCGAAAAAACTGAGAAAAGGAGTCCCATTCATAAATAAAAGAAGGTCAATGATAATACGTGTTTATCAAATTTGAAATAAGTCTGCAGATCTCAGAGTTTTTGTTTATTTCAAAACAATAGTCATTTAGTGTAACGTCGCATGTTTATTTCATTCTACTAGAAATTATCCATTTGGTATTGGAATTTGTTTCAAATTTTCTAGAAACACTCTAATGTTGATTGTCTACTCGATTTTCTATTAATTTCTGAAGAATAATTGTTGTCATAAAGATTAATAAACAATTATTGAAAATAAAGTACGTATGGGTTTATCAACCAGCCTGAAAAAATTAGAATCAAGACTTTTAACTTTTTCATCAGACGTGGTATCGACACTGCGTTACGACCCCATTGATTAAAACAAAGATGAAATTAAAAGGGAGTTTTGCTGACATTGCGAATTCCATTGGTTGGAAATAAACACCTGTTTTCCTTTTTATTTCAAATATGAATTACAAACGCAGTGAATAACAGTTGTTTTTAAATAAAAAAAAAAGCCTGAGATCTGCAGACTTATTTTTAGTTTGATAAACACCTGACCTTAATTTATTTATGAATGGGATTGATTTTTAAATCACGATATTTTCTCACTTTTTTCGAATATTTTCTAAAGGCAAATGAAAATTTTTGAAAACGGAATAAATGTTTTCTTATTCAATCTATTCAGAATATTCAATATTAGTGGTATTTCCTTCAATATTGTATAAGTTTCAAGGGGTATTTCGAATTTTCTAATTTGTAAAGGAGTTCAAAACTTTTTTATGGAAATAGGTTCTTTAGGCCCTGCCCTCTAAATTCTTAAAAAAAGTTTCTAAATTCATGCATAAATAAAGGAGTTATGGAGGTGTTCTTATTTACGTGGGACAGCCCTGTATAGTGCTTGGGTTTTTTCGATTTTTTGAAGAAAAAAAAACAAATAGAGAACGAAACGCGTGATTTGACTAGCATTTAGGCACTTGTGAATTTTTATGTTTAGAACATTGCAGCAAAGGCACTATCCCAGTCTTTAACCACCCACCAATAGTATAGGAAATTATATAAAAAATAATAATTCTAATAATAATAATATAAAATTATTCTACAGCAAATCCGCAAGTTTCCTCAACAGCTTGTGTTAATTTATCAGCTAATACTTGATAATTCTCATATGGTGGTATATCAATACGATTAAAACATGTATGTGCTTTTGGTAGATTTTGTGGTGAACAATCAATACAATGTATTGTAAATAGACGTGGTCCAGCTGCACCAGTACTACCTTGTAATGCTTTAAAACCTTGTAATGGTACACGTGATGAACCAGTAACAAATTGTAATAAACGTGCACGCATCTCTTCCGTATAGGATTCAACACATTGCCAAAACCATTGTACAACTGGTGTATCAGGTGTACAATGTTTTAAACGTGTATTTGTACGCCAATCAATGATATCAATTTTACCAATACCACTTATAACTAATTCTAATTCACGTTCATCAAATGGACGTAATAATGATGGTGGTATTAATTCGGTGAAACCTTTTTGTAATGCTAAAAATTGTTGTTCTATACCACGCATAAAACGATAATTTACATATAATTTAACATATTCACGTTTATTATCTTCTGTAACTGGTATTGTTGCACCATTCGGTTTCAATTCATGCACTTTTACAACACCAAAACTATTATTTTCAACAGAAAATGTTGTATCCAAAACACCATCAATATTATTCTCTCTGCAATTAAATCAAATTAAATCACCTAATTAGAAATCAAACTAAAACAATAACTTACAACATCCAAGTTAGACTACGATGCAATTCCGGATCAACACCTTCAATATCTTGTAATGTTATCGGTTTATTTAATAATTGTTTATAAAATGGTAATGTAAAACCACCTTCTAATTGATGATTATGGAATACAGCAATACCCAATATACGTCCAACAAAATGAAAATATGATAAATGTACAGGATTAACAGATGAATCTGGATTAATTTGTAATGTATAATGATCATCACGACTATATTGAAATAAACCATAATGTGGATTTAACATTTCCCTTGATAATAAATGTAACCATTCTCTAGCAACACCACCATAATCTAAACCTTCTTCATTTTTAAATTTAACCATTAAACGTTTACGCATATCTTTCGGACGCATTTTCATTATTAAACGATAACTTTCTTCAAATATTTCATTACGTGTTACTTCTAAACGACAATGACCACTTTGTGGTTGTAATGCTTGTAATTCAGCACGTAATACTTTTAATTTTGCAACTAAATCACGACGATATTTTGGTAAATGTTCACCATTATCATTTAATAAACCTTGTGGTAAATCATCTTGTCTATTACGTGGTGATACGGGATTTTGCGGTACTGCTGCTGCTGCTGCTGCTATTGTTGTTCCCGCTGTTGCTGTTGTTGTTGTTACTGTTGTATTGGCCGTCGAAACTGTTGTAGTTGTTGTAGTTATTGTAGGTTTTGTTGTTGGTGTTGTTGTTGTTGTTGAATTTGTATTAACTCGACGTAAGATATTATTTAAAATTTGTGTATTTAAACGTGGATCAGTGAATTGTGTTGTACGATTATTATGATCAACAAAATAAATACGTCCAGATTGTGTTTGTCTCATTTCCCAACCAGGTGGTAATGGTCCTAAATGATCTAATGCTAAACTAAGTGTTGCTAAATCTTTTGGTATTCTAGGATCATGCCATGTTGATACACCTGTTGGTACATGGAAAAAATACACTTGACCTTGTTGTGTTGTTCTTAATTCATATCCTGGTGGTAAATCTAATTTGTTTGATTGTTGTTGTACACCACTACTTCCTTGTTGTTGTGGTGATTGTTGTTGTTGTTGTTGTTGTCCAGGTGATTGTGTTGAATTTCTATTTCTACCTGATCGTCTACGATTACTACTACTACTACCACCATCACGACGTTCTTCACTGCTTCTTTGACGACGTTCTCTTGTCACCACAGTAGGTCTTTGTGGACTTGCATTATCATTTATTGTTGGTGTTATTGTGGTGGTGGTGGTGGTGGTGGTAGTAATAACTGGTGTTGTATGAGTATTTGTTGTTGTTGTTGTTGTAGAACTAATACCATTCGATAAATTTGTTGTTGGTACATTACAACTAATATTATTTGGTGCAATTACTGTTGTTGATGTTGGTGATAATGTTTGAATTGGTGCTATTTCTTTCTGTGGACTAACTAAAGGTGTTGATGATGGTGATGTAGACGATTCACCCGTATTACCATTACTATTATTATTATTATTATTATTATTAAGAATTTCTTGATTTATAACATTTGTATTACTGAGAAAAAAACAATAATCATTAATCATTAGTTTTTGTTTTTAATAAAAATA
>JAZBGY010000945.1:0-34145 GCA_037414755.1 Lydus trimaculatus | reverse complement strand
TAGATTTTGATTAGAATTATCCGAAATTGTTGAAATTGTATCTTCTTTAATAATAATATCATTTGTATCATCATTATTTAAACAACTATCATCAGAAATTGTTATAATTGTATTTTGACTATCGTCATCAACAATATTTGTATTATCGAAGCTTTCTTTTTTATTTTCATTATTTAAATTATTAATTTTTGGAGAAGGCACAATAATATTATTTTCAGACTTTTTCACTGTTTCAATCTGGTTTTCGAATAATAACATTCGAGATTTAACCAAAGAAACATTTAAATCACCTTCATCTGTATCTTTGGTAACAATATTATCATCATTATTTACAAGCTTATCTACGTTATCATTATTATTATCATTATTACTATTATTATTATTATTATTATTATTATAACTATTATCATTATTAAGAAAACTATCGCTACTACTAACACTATAATTCAACTCACTCTTGCTAGGGGGTGACGTTTTGGGTAAATCGGGAGGTTTAACATTATCTATATCATGATCATCATCAACATCATCATTGTCGCTTTGATTCTTATCAATTGTATCATCAATATCGATTTGGCTATTAATAAAAAATCGTGCATTTCTTGTTAATGTTGAATCTTGTTTTAATGTATTGTCTTCAGGGAATTCTAAAGCTGTTTCAAACATTGTACTATAATCATCTAATTCATTTAAAATTTCAGTTTTTTTCATATTAATTGTTTTTTCTTCATCGCTCAATGAACGTGTTAAAACTGTTTTATCTTCAATTCTATTAATATCTTCTTGTTGTTGTTGTGTTGATGATGATGATGATAATTTTTGTTGTTGTTGTTCTTCATCTGGACAGATTTCACAACAATATTGATTATTTTCAGTTTCATAATAATTAGCAAGAGTCAGTTGACTATTACAACGATCACAACGGAAACATGTACGATGATATAAACGTTTGCCAATATTTAAACGTTCAGCTATAAAAACAGGAAGATTACATTTGGCACAGGGTTCACGACGTATTTTAACAACACCACCCCCACTTGCCAGCGGTATCTAATAAACAATAATTAGAAAATCAAATTAGTAATTAAAATAACAAAATTAATTTGAAAAAAAAAAACAAAACAAATAATGTTAACAAAGCAATTAAAGCTTTAATGAAACAATTGTTGTGAATATGTTTGTGGTGTATGTTGTTTTTTACCTTTAACAAAAAATTTCAGGTTTGTATTGGCCCATAATGTCCAAGCTTTCTTCCTGAAGAACAAAAAAATGATAATAGAATTAACAGTGTGGGTTATTATGAAACAATAAGCTCCAATTAATTTTTGTGCAATGTTGTCTTCTTATTTATTATTCTTTGGAAAATCTACTATAGAAAATTATTATTTATTAATCATGCACGAATTTCATGCGTTTCTTCTCTACTAATTTAAATAAAACTAATAATAGTTGAAGAAAGAAAGATTGGTAGAGGAAAATGTGGTTGTTTTGTCGATTGCGATAAGTATTATCGCTTCCACTACCATTATAATTTTTGTTGTTTTTAAATAACAACAACGATAATATTATTAAAATTTTAAACAATTCCTACCTTAAACTTTTTGTTAGACAAAAATTTACTACAATACTAGTAATTTACAAGGTAGAACTAGGAGTTTACTTCGTTTACTACAAAAATTTTCATATTAGAATAGACAGGAAATAACATAAAAAAATGATGTTTTTAATCCTTACAACATAATAAAGTGCTTTCTATACAAAAGAGTGCTTTTAATAATTAATTAATAATAATAGAGAAACAAAATTTGTTTTAATAAAAAAAAACACCTTAACCCACACTGTTTATTACCAACAATTTTCTTTTTGTGTTCTTAACTGATTGGAATTGAGCTTGAAACTAATCACCCACTTTTCCATTATTACAATAATTATAATTAATGATGATCATAATTATTGTAAAGAAAATAGTGAAAATTTAAATTTTAATAAAATTAATAATGTAACATGCAAACAATAGTTATATGTATGAATTGAAGAGAATAAAAAATGAAGATTTACATGCAAATGATTAATGTTTAAAGAAAATTAACATTTAAACTTTCATACAGAGAAAAAGAAAACACTTCGTTTATACTTCATCTATTTAGATTTAATCGACTCGACCGCAACACTAATATACTCAAAAAACAAAACTCTTGTTGTGTCTAGTGTTTTATTCGTTAATAAAGAAAATAAATCAAATGTTTTAAGAAATTGTACGGTGACCTTAGTCCTTAAATATATTTTGATCATTGAATAATGAAATATTTTGAACAGACACCCTTAACGCTATACAGCATGCGGCAGCAAAATAGGTACATAGGGAAACTCATCAGCATCACTCACTGTTATAAAGAAACAATGATCAGCCAGAACTCATCCCTAGTATCGATCTTTGTCTGATACAGTTGTCTAGAAATGTACCACAGTACTTTAAGAAAAATATCGTAATGCTGCTCATGCTCCTATCCTAACAAAGGTAGCAAATGTCTGGCTGGCCAGTTTCTTTATATATCGGTAGAATCTTCGAAATAGGTACATAGGAGAAAAACAAGCACTACCCAGTCATACGTCGTTCACATGAGTTGAAGTGAGATCGAGAGAAACACCATCTGACCGCGTGTTTTGTTTCCATCTCACTTCAAGTTATTTGCAAGCTATAAGATCAGTTAATGCTTGTTTTCCAGCAATGTACCTATTTGGATGATTTTTGCGGTATCATTCTAACTCATATGAAAGAATTGAGAGTGGGTAGGGTCGGAGCTCTTTCCTATGTACCCATTTTCCTGCCGCATACTGTATATACAATACAGTCCTTTAAATGTTTTTTTTTATTTAAAGTCGTAGATGTTTTGTTAACAAGAAAAGAGTCAAAATTGTTTTTTTTTTGCAAATTCACTACAAGCACCCTTTCACTCTTCATACACTAGTGTTCATTTAAGCCACCAACCCTGTAAACTTAAATTTTGAAAAATTGAGAGAACAAACTACTTCCATCTATTAGAGCAATTAAAGTCAAGTCAACTAAATTTAAAATAGACAAAGTATACATGCAAAAAAGTCAATAATAAATCTACAATGGACAAATGGTTTTTAATACGATGATACACAAAAATCAACAAAACATTGCACAAAAAACAGACGAAAACAATTAACAAAAAAAAAACTAAATAAATTTGTTTACATTTCTTTTAAAACAACTGCATTTTATCATCCAATTAATATTTTACGATTAATGATCGAATTTACCTTTGTTGGTGGACTTGCTGTTGTTGGTGATACTCTACCATGATGGTCTGGTGAATCTATTGGTCTTTTTTGGGCAGTTTGTGTTGGTGATTTTCCTAAAATCAAACAATAACAGTTTCTACCTTTTTTTTTTCTGTAAAAAGATAACAAATAAAACAAACAGTTTTATTAGACTGTTTTGTTTTCTTTTGGCAATTTTCCTTTGTACGAGAATGCGGGTATCCACCGGATATTTTGGAAGGGAAAAACCTAAGCTTACTGTTTTCAATAAAGAAAAAACAAAACAAAAATGAGGACAGTCCCGTCATATTTCAAAGACAGAAACAAACAAAGCGTTTCATTATTAATTTGTGGAATTTTTTTTATTCGACTCCAGCGGGACAACAAGTGCACTACTATTCGATGGACTTCCATATTTAGTTGCAAATGTTACAAATGAATTTTTGGGATGATTGAACTATTTCGGCCTAAAGCGACAATTTTAATATTTTAGAACGTAAGACAATTTATGTGAAGATCGGCGACAGATACCTTCTAATTTACAAGAAAGCAAATTATGGTTGAGAAGAAAACAGAAGAAAACAACCAAAACAGAGTAGAGAGAGACTTTGATGTTTTTCTTATTTCTCACTTTTGCCTTCCATTTTATTACTACTAATAAAAGACTTTTACTTAATAGTTTTTTCATTAAAAAAATATGTAAAACAACAAAAATATCGTGTGAGAATTATAATTATTAACAATAATACTAAAGTTGTATAAATGGTACAGTAATAATTATAGAGATAACAGGATTTTTTATTGTTATCCCCTGTAATTATGAACATGAATAACTATTGCTGTATTTTAATCAGCAATTATTATTTTAATTAGCCTATGACCCTCAGTACTGGACAGTTTACGCCCAAACAACTAGTCTTCTTCTAATTCTGTATTAAACTGCAAATATTAAAGCTACTACTACGATTACAAAAAAAACAAATATCCAATAATTTAAATAAAATAGAAAATAGATAAGTCTAACTTGTAATTTTAATCATGATAATCGATTATTGTTCGTACATGAGAACTGTTTAATTTAATGCTAATTATTCAATAACGTCTTAATGGTTCACGTATATCGTGATGGTATATTGTTATTCATTACGATCACTAACATTATTATTTTTATAACGATTATTCTACCTCTTTTTTGTTGTAATTCTACACGTATATCTTTGATGATATTTTAAATAAATTTCTATTAAATAAAATGAAAATGTGAACAAATTCCCATTACCTTTACTTTAATGTTACTAAAGTAAAACTTTAGATAATCTTTCTTTTCAAACACAAAAAGAAAACCAACAAGATATGTATACATACACAAGAAAGTTTTCTATTTTATTTACAACATACAGTTTTATTGTTAAATTCTTAGATATGAGACTCTCTTGGATTATAATAAAATAACTGATGTGCATCTGTAATGACGAAAGAAAGAGAGAACACGCCCTTTACAATTCAAATAAATAAAACTATTAAAACCATTGAAGAGAATTTTATTGTAGATACAACTTAAATAAAAAAAAATTGATATTAAAAGTTTTCCGCATTCTAAACAATAATCTTAAATTTAGTGATAACGTTGTTAAGTATATTAAAAGTTCATGATGGTTATAATTAAGCCAATTTTTTCTTGTTGTACAAGAACGTGAAGATAATACGAATACTGCTATTTGTAAAGTAACGTAACTAATAGAGGTTTACCGCAAAATAACGTTAAGCCATATACGCTACGCTATGGTAAATTTTGCGTAAAGTCTCATAACCGAATATAAAAATTTTCCGCAATCTCAACGATTCCACTAACTGTAATTGAAAGTTTATGCGTATAAACATAAATTTAGCGCAGTGGTTAACAAACTTATTTTTCGGCAAAATAATTTCTGATTAAACTACGTTTCATGATTGCAAATAATTTTGTTAATATTTTGGAACCCCAAAATTATTTCGTAGAACCTCAGAGTTCCGGGGAACACACTTTGGGAACCACTGATTTAGCGTAAGGCCTGCTTATATCTCCACATGTTTAGCCTAAGATCCTGCTCAGACACGGTAATGTAACTTGGATCTGCCTTAGAAACCGCGCGGTTTCCGCCGTGTCAAAACAGGGTACAAGTACTAATGTTATGCTACGGCCACACCTATAACCATAAGAACAAAGTTTCACATTTTGAGATGATAAATGCTGATATCACCATCGTCTAACGTGCGATGAATTATCGTATTGCGGACATAGTTATCGCTAAAGAATCGTTTTTTTTTTTTCAACACACATCAAAGGGAATTAGCGCCTCAAATCTAGATTTATTTTTGTTGTTGATTATTCTGATTTGTTAACAGTAGAGTTTGGTAATTCTTAAAGCACACACACACACAAACATTTTCCTGATTTGTGAACGAAATAAGAAAAGCATCATAAACATACATATAGAGGACGATGTGTAATAAATTTTTGTTTGTTATTTGCAAAAAGATAGAAACATCTCATTTACGAACATAGGACAGTCTCGTGAATGGGTAATTTTACAAAGATTCCACATGCCAGATAAAAGCTATAAGACTGTCGCGGTTCTTGTATAGTTTCTCCTATGTTCCTAGATGAACTGTATCAACCTGTATACATCATAACGTTAAGATTTTAGGGTTAGTTTTAGGGAGTGGAATACAGAAAACTCTACTCAGTTTTTATGGTCAAGTCGAATTTAATTATTAATGAAAGCAAATTAAGGAGTGTGAAGTATGGTATGTGTGGGTGGGAGATTCGGGTTTGAATCCCGGTTGAGGGGTTGAACATTTTTCGAACATTTTTCATTAATAATTAACAATGAGGGGAAAATATTAGCTTTAAGTCGAATTTAGTTCACTGTATTTATACATCGTTAAATGACCATAATATGTTTTTGCGTGATTATCTTTGAAAGTATGCCACCAAAGATAGTGTTTATAAATGAATTACAAAATTATGTTAGTTGTAAGTTGTAGTTTTTTACGAAAAAAAAACCTTTCTAAAAATCAATCAATTTCTTTAGAAAAACATAAATCAAAAACAGTTGTATTTGTTCCAAATTGATCAAATGAACATAATTCGACTTGATTTAAACCGACATGTACTACGTGTGTGTGTGTATGTGTGTGTAATAGTAGATGTGGAGAGTTAACAGAGCTTTCTCTTCACTTAATTTGTCGAAAAGGAAAGTGCAAAAAATCGATTAATTTAGTCGCTGATTATTTATAATAATACAATAACAATATGTAGGAAATACATTTGTATTACTTCCTGTTAATTGTTGAAACAAACAGATTTCAACTGTTTAAAATTTAAAATTTGACAAGAAGATGAATGACAAAAGAGAGATCTTTACGATCGCTGAACGAACTTTTTAAAATAAACTTCAACGCGGAATAGCTTTTAAAAACAAATTAGATCAATTAGACATACAACAAATAAACCATAGTTTAATACGATTAGAAAGATATGTGATACCACTATACGACATGAATGTTATATCATCATTATCTGTACTGTATGTACATATGTATGTATAAGAAAGACAAAGAGTAAATGCTGGGAAACTAGGATTTATAGATGCAGAAAAAAAAAACACCACAACGAATACAATAAAACAGAAAAAAATCTTGCAATTTCCGTACTACAAAGGTGATTAACCAAATGCAATGACTCACCATGTAGAATTAACTAAACAATAGTCTACTATTATATAATTAATTATTTCTTTTATTATTATTTTTTTTTTTTTGTAAAATCGACAAAATTCCCATACAATTATTTTGTACATACAGTTATTTAAATTAAGTATTAATCTTCCGCTATTATTAGATTTGCAAAATTAAAAAAATAATTCTTAAAGGTAGGTACTTACCCTGTGATACAACAAAAGCTTGATAAAATTGTGATAAATATGTTAAAATTGATAGACGATCAGGTACCGGAAATTCAACCATATCTTCTGGTTCTAATAATGCTGGTATACCTAAATGACGTTCAGCTATACGAAATGCTAATTCGTTGTTGTGATAAATATCGTCTTTGTTCAATTTCGAAAATTCTCTGTAATTAAAGGGAAAAAAAACAAAACAAATCATTATTCAGTAAATGTGGAAGTTTTGTTTAATCACTCTTGTGGAACGTTAAATTTTGATGAATAAATTAGGGTACAATAACACTATCTACATGTTCAGGTTGGCTTGTAACAAGTAAAACTTGATAATGTAAACACGCATCAAGGAGTGCCAGCACGATAGAGACTTGCAACAATTTTTGAATCAAGAAATTGAACAACTCTTAGTATATATGTATATTTTTCAACTTCTTGCAGAATTTAAGTAAGGGTACGATTACATTATCAAGTCTTATTTGCTCAGGTTTGCTTTCATTCAATGAGTGCGAGAAAGATAGAAATAACTATTTTTGGCGTTCTTGCACTCATGGAGAACCAGCTTGAAAGAGTAAGACTTGATAGTGTAATCGTATCATACAAGTTTTTGCTCAATTTCTTGATTGAAAATCTTTGAAAGTGTATTTACTTGGTACAAGTCAAGTTGAACATAACAACTCGATAGTGTGATCATATGGTACAATTACACAAGTCTTACTTGTTCAAGTTAGGTTTCTTGTAATTAGTGCGAAAATGATGGAAATAACTGTTTCTATCCTTCTCGCATTAATGGAAAACAATCTGACTTGAACAAGTAAGACTTGCACCTGTAGTTGGAAAAACAAGAAGATATATAATTTGATATTAATGAAATGAAAGGAGAAGAATATGGTTTTTTGTGTGTTTCAAGTGTTATTTATTATTTAAAAAAATAAATAAAAATAACATGTACGTGTATCTATACGACATTTTTGATTATATAATTCAACTTTAATAACATTCATCTACATACATGAATGTGTTAATTTCCGTCATCATTAAATCGAGAAAGAACATTTAAAAGCCTTGTATACATTCACCTCTAGTTTCTTTAGTGAGAAATAATAAAGGAAGTCACACTATTGACACAAGAGATTGTCGACTATTATTATCATTATCTCTATTCATAGTTTTTTTTTATGTCATCAAATATGCGGGTTTAGAAAAAAAATTTTTCATTTCATATATGCATTTATGGTGGATCATTAGACAAAAACTGTATTTTCCCTGCTGTAAAAAATTACGTTTTGTATTGCCTTTCATCACGCGAACAACATAACTGCTTCATATCCAGTAATCTGGAAATTTTTCAGGAATAATTTTATACGATGATACTGAAATGGAGCTTCATAACAATGTGGGTCTCCAAAAAAATGTCGATTAATATCATGGATAAAGTGAAAAGAAAGACAAAAGGAGCCCAATACTTATTAATGACACGGTGGTAATTAAAGGCAGGCATACCTCTTTTGTGGATGAATTGGAGCAATGGCATAGAGCTTGTTCAGCTTGTTAGAATATCTAGAAACAAGAAGAAAAATGGGGCTCTTTAAATCGCGCTATTCGGAAGTCTAGAGTTGAACTCATAAACTTTTTGCAAATGAAATGGCAATATCAAATTTTCTAGTTCAAAGAAAATTTCTCCAACAAGACAACTACAGAACGATTCCCAAAATACACACTTTCCTTCTGGAAGAAGTCATAATTTTGCGAAAAAACTGATCTTCACAAGAGTGATAACAACAGATATACCAAGCACGTTCAACAAAGTATCGATGACAATCTAGGATAGGTTAACACTCCCGACTATATTTTCGTTTTTACCCTGCATATAAACATAAGTATAAGTAACACGATATGTATGTATTTAATTATGCAATGAAACAACTGGGTTATAAATCTAATATTGCCATGTAAAGACAGTTTACGCTTTCTAGTTCCATCAAATCCAATCAAACTAGTTTCAATATAACTAACGATTGATATCTAATGATTTAAAATTTAAATATGTGCACAATTTTTATCATTTGTTTATTCCTTGTGTTATTAGAATTGCTCAAATTGTTCACCACAAACCAAAATTATCATACATATAGAGGACAGATTTCACTTTTTATTTTCCTCTCTCTATTTCAAGAAACCAACACAAATTTCGAAATTGTAACAAAATCAACAAACAAATGTTTATTTCTATTTCTGTTTATTATTATTATTTAATTGTAAAGTAATTTTGTGGTAATTTAGTTTAGTTACGTTAATTATTGTCATTAGAATTTCGGTAAAAATCCTTCAATGAATTTCCTTTATTGTATAAGCGAAAAATTCACCTGTCATTTATTTCAAATTAACAATTTTCTAATTCAAGGTTGTTGTTTTTTTTTTTTCATTAAAATACCTGTCCTTTCCCAGTGATTATCTTTTATTATTGTTGTTGTTGTTGTTGTTGTTTCATGGTAGCTTAACGAAAATAAGTTAATTTCATCCATATAAGTTAACAAGAAGGTGAAACACCACAACATTGACCTCAAATTCAAATAAAAAACCAAATTCAATTAAACAAAAAAAAAATAAAAAAGATTTGTTGTTGTTGGTTGTTTCTTTATTATTGTGGCCAACAAGTTTCTACCATAAATGGATAAGTTTTATTTCCGTTAAAAATGATCCTCTAATTTTAACTTGACCGTTGTTAGGAAATAAACGAGAGAGAAAAAAAACTACATTTTTTACCCAAAAATTTTAGCTTTACAACTGTGTTCCAAAATAATGATTTTAGTTACTGAGCAATTTTTTAACCAGATGTTCATTGAATATAAATTTTTAAAATTTATTAGATTTATATCAAATAAATCTCATAATTTGCTAATTAGAAATACTATCAACAACATTTATTTACCGTTATTGACAGTTTTTTTTTTTCAAATTAGATTAAAATTTATCATCTAGTCTCTACTAATTGATACTTTTAATATCAACATTAAAATGATTAATCTTCTTCATTTTTTTTTTCGATTCATATAATTAATACTTACATCAAATCGGGCCGGAAATGATGGATAATAGCACAAAATGCTAGACCATCTCGCCATGATGTCGTCATATTTGTAATATTAACACCCGGATAACCTTCGGTCATACGACGGCACCATAATTCTAATCCTTTTGTACCTTTCCTTTCCGTCATGTTTTCTGTTATTTTTTTATATATATATTTTATTATTGTTGTTACGTAAAATTTAATTATTCTTCGATTTCTGTAAAGAGAAAAAAATTGAAATTTATTGATATATAATTGAATGATTGTTTTCTACATCATCATTTCGATTACATAATTTCTAAGTCAATGATGGAAATTAATTACGCAAAAGATGCATCTGCTTATTGTCACGACTTTATAAATACGTGATAGATTTAAACATATTGTTTGTACAAAAATGACCTAGTGACATTTGCAATAATTTTTACAAATAATGACACACCTACCTATTTAATTATATTTTAGAAATTTGGCAATTATTAATAAAACAACACCCACTTATTACATTAATCGATAATTCAAAATATAGTAAGCCAAAAAAGCTTACGGTCCAGTCGAATGTGGTTTACTATAATTATTTGTGAAGGGAATTGGGATTTTTGACCTAGACTCGATTTTTTGTTCATTTTTTTTTTTGAACTTTACATGACATATCATTAATTTATTGTAATTTTATCAATACCTGATATGGACATGAAGGTTTTTTCGAAGAAAAATACCTACAATAATTGTTTTACAACATACTAATAGTTAGTATTGTTATAAAGAATTATAGAAAAGTTCATTTATAGTGAAATCGTATTGCACATTCCTGATGGCTATAATTGTGGTATGTCCATTAAAAATCGTCTTTCTACATAAAAATTCGCAGGAAAGTTTTTCATATGAATGAATTTCAAATTCTCCATACACAATAACCAGCGGCGATCCTATACGTATTCTGCGAGTGGTGCGTTACACAAGGGCAGCCAATGATTCTATTGACTTAACTTTGGCTAACTTTGCTGTAGCACATGGATGGCCAAATATCTAGAATCATCGATGACAACAACACAAAAAACGGAATTTTCTTCTATTGAAAATTTTTGGAATAATCAACTGTACACACAAACCAATTCCCAATATCACGAAAATCATGTATTAGAGTGCTCTGACTGAAATAAATACACCGGGAGTTAATATGGCCAGTGGCGTCTAGTGATTTAGTGAGGATTTCATAAAGTGTAAGAATTGGAATAGTGGGGACGCTCTCTACGGTGACCTTTCACGTTCGTCTCTCCATTTCCACTCCCCTTTATAGGCTTCTAAGCAAAAAATTGTTACCATAAACAACTACCTTGTTGAAACAATAAAAAAATATATAGATAAATACAGGGATTAAATCGTACACCCACTTATAGTGAGTCAAAAAAAGCTTGCGGTCCAGTCAAATTTGGTTTACTATAATTTACCTGTGAAGGGAATTGAGATTTTTGACCTAGACTCGATTTTCTGTTCTTTTTTTTTTTGAACCTATACATGACATATCATTAATTTATTGTAATTTTATCAATACCTGATATGGACATGAAGGTTTTTTCGAAGAAAAATACATACAATAATTGTTTTACGACATACTAATAGCTGGTATTGTTATAAACAATTATAGAAAAGTTCATTGGTAGTGAAATCACATAGCACAATCCTAAGGGTAATCATTGAGGTATGTCCATTGAAAATCGTCTTTCTACACAAGAATTCACAGGAAAGTTTGTAATATGAATTAATTTCAAATTTTGCAAATGGTGTGTTACATAAAGGCAGCCAAATGACTCTATTGACTTAACTATTTAGTTAAAGAGGAGGGCTAACTTGGTTGTAGCACATGGGTTGCCAAATAACAGAATTTTCTTCTATTTAAAATTTTTGTAATAGTGCACTGCACACAAACTAAATACAAATATCACGAGAATTATGTATTAGAGTGCTCTGATTGAAATAAATACACCGGCAGATGATATGACTGGTGGTGTCTAGTGAGGTGGTGAAGATTCCATATAGCGCAAGAGTTGGAATAGTGGGGACGCTCTCTACGGTGATCATTAACGTTTTTCTCTCCATTTATACTCCCCTTTATGGGCTTCTAAGTAAAACATTGTTCCTCAACAACTACCTTGTTCGAACAATATAAAAAAAGATAGTTAAATATAGGGATTAAATCATACAACTCAAAAGAGAAATTGCACATAGAATACTCGAATGGTATCGTGACTTAAGTCGGTCAATAATTAAAACAATCAATAGGTGCGGCTAATGACAACTACTACTACTACTACTATTAGAAGAAAATGAACGAAAGAAAGAATTGACAACTAAATATACCTACTTGACTAGTTAATTGAAACGTACACTAATCACAGATTCTACAAAGAATAATCGTGTTATCTTATTACAATTAACAATCGAATCATGTTTTTTCTTTCTTTTTCTATGTACATATGTTTAAAATAAAACTTGTAATTATTCAAACTACAAGACTTTTATTAATTATTATTGTATGAATCATGTACGTTTCTATAATATAATGAATTTACGAAACAATTAACCTATTTGGTCTTTTTATAATAATTTAGAGAAAAGAAATAAGAAAAATATTAAAAAGGCGTGTGTGTTTATCTTAAAACGGCAATGAAACCTTCAAAAATTTTGAAAATTCCATCCGATTACTCACGACTTGGAAAGTATATAAACGTGTAGACTTATTATTAATTATTGCACAGAAATACATAAATAAATAAATAAAATGTTGAAGGAATCTTTATTTATAGAAAATAAATGATAAAACAGTAAATAATTCTAGATAGATCGCGCCTCAAATAGATCCTGTTTTATATTGCTTTTTGTAATAATAATAATTAAAAAAAATTGCAACAAAACCAAAATGGTAGAAATTATAGATATGGAAAATGGTAAATGGATATTGTGGAATAAACGTGTCATTTTGTCAAGGACGATTATTTCAACCATAAATTGATACAAAACAGTATATTGGAAAAGAAACATGAAATATATGAATTGGAAACAAGCAAAAAAAAAAACGAATAATAAATTGTTTTATTTGAACAAATGTCAACAAGAAAGTTGGATCTTGTCTCTTGAATAATAAATTAAACTTTCTTTTTAATTATCAAACTAACAGACAAGATAAAAAAAAAGAACAGTCGATCATTTAGAAGAGTTTTATGATTGTTAATCAAGTTTTTCTGTTGTTGTTGTTTCAAATTAACAACTTTCACAGATTGTTTGTGATGAGAGAAAAGAATTATAGAAAATTGCAATTGCAATTTCTCATAATGTTTCACTTCAATTTTAAAACAATTTCTATGAATAAAGTCATTTTTTATATATGAAAAATTTTTATTAACGGTACTTTTGCATAAAAATAACGCTACAAACGTTGTAGCTCAATTTATGGTCTTATTACAGTAAATCTAGTCAAGTTCACTTCGTTTTACTGTAGCCGACCAGGATCAGGATTCTGTAGATAGAAAAGGACAATCATAATTGTGGCATTTAAGATGAAATCAATTTTACACAAAACCTTGAAGTTTTTCTGCTATACAACAAACAACCTTCATGGATAAATAGTTTTTTTCCTCCCGCCCCACAAAAAAAAGTCACAATTCCCATTTAAGCATCTTCTTTAATGATTAAATTTGAATAAATTTAGATGGAAAAACAAAAGAATTGACCTCTCCAAATCGAGAGAAAAAAAGCATTCCTATCTCAGCTGTTTTACTTTCAAGCAAGGTAAAAAAAAAAAAAAACGGTAGGATTTCTTACAAAACTTAACGGTTGTTATTATCGTGATTCGTCAGTTATATATATATTTTAATAGACGAATAGGATAACTATTATTTATTATCGATAATGTCTTTTTTTAAAAGAAATTAAAAGCAAATTGAAAAATTCTAACAACAAGTCTTCATCTCCATCGATATCTGCAACATCGTTATGATACAAACAATTTTACGACATCTATAAAAATAGAGATAAAGATTGAAGTTTGCAAGGAATATGTTTGATTAAACTAATGTTGCATCATTATAATCTGTTTTGCCAAGACTGATTGGCAATTTCGTGCATTTCAATTCAACATTTAATTGTTCTTGCAAAATTCTATTGTTTTAAAATACAACAAAATTTATCATTTATCGAATATTTGTTTGAAATTGTGAAAATGTTGAAATAAATTGTTTTCGTTTTTGTTTTTTTTGTCCTCCTCTCTTCTTAATTTTCTGTTTAAATATCTGACGTAATCTTGTGTATAGATAAATAATTACTAATGGCACACCTGTATTTCTTTTATTGTTGTTGTGTTGAGTCGTATTTCTATTCATAAGTACGTTGTTGTTTTTTTTTTTTTTTTGGTTTATGTAACACAAAAGAGAAAATATCAATATTGTTAATATAAATACGATTTTATTATCGTTTTTTTACGATTCCAACTAATTCTATAAGCAAACATTAATGGTTAGTAGAACTATCTTGTAGCTCTTACAACAACTTCCTTATTCCAGTTATTATTATTATTATTATTCTCTTAAAATACCATTAATAATAAAATCAATAAATAATATTTGAAAAAATAGCGTTTATATATTAATAAATTGTTTTGTTATTATGAACTTCGATCGACTTTCATTGTTATAATAAAACAATTTTTATTAATTGTTAATATTGCTATTCAAAAAAAAAAAAAATTTCGCAATACATATTTTAAAATAAAAAATTTCTATAAACAAAATCAAATGTATTTTAAATAAGTAGGTGATAAGATTTGCTCTAATTATTTCAATAAAATCTGATAAATTTAAAACAAATTCAACAGAAAGTGAAACGATAAACATAAAAAAAAATTGAATTATAATTATTAACCTTCTTGAATAGTTATGTATTTCAAATTTTAACAAAAACGGATCAGTGGCGTACTAAGAGTTGGATAAACAATAACGTAGTCGCAAGGTATGGGCCGGTTGTTCTGCACAGACTTAAGTACCATACTAGACCTTAACTGTATAGCTTAAGTGGATAAAGAGTAAACTTAATCTTTTAAATAATGTTAGTGAAGATGTCATTAGTAGAGATAGTTATTTATTATTAGAGCAGTAACACAATTTTCCCTTAGCTATCATTTGAAAGGTTCTAGAAGTCCAAAAGCAAACTTAAATAACTGACAAACTAGTGGGCTACCCGAAAGTGCTGTTAAGAATGCTTTTTGACCTTCTCTTAATAAATACAGTATTTTTTTTAAATGATTCTTTACAAGGCTTTTAGTCTTTGCTCCAAGAACCTGTATCGTGTACACTCCTAACTGTTACGCCACTGGAATTAATAGTAAAGTGATGGATATATTACATTGCGATTAAGTAATAATTACTAGTCCGGAAATTCTGCAGTTTTTTTCTACATTATTATTGTTTATTTATTTATAACAAATATTTATAAATTTGACAACAATAATTCTTGATAAATTGCATAACAAATCAATTTTATTGTTGAAAATAATAAAAGAATCAGTGTTATTTTAAATTAAAGTGCTCGAACTATGTACGACTCGTGTTCGAGTTGTATTCGAACTGTGCTCTAATGCAATTTTTGATTGGAAATCAAGTGATTGATTAAAATAATGAAAAATCGGTAAATTTGCCTCTTTAGATAGAAAATTCAACTGAAAAAAATAATAATTAAGTACAGTTCGTGCAAGAAAACCATTTCCTGACATGTGAATTAAAGCAAGTTTCTGTCTTGTTTTCTTTAATATTTTCAAGGTGAAAAGTCACAGATATATGTATAGTTCTAGAACAGGTGTTTGATGAAATAACAAATACAAAATTTGAATAATAAATACGAATTGGTCAAGCTCACGGTCATTTATAGTTAGTTATACATCATTTCCAAATTTATATAAAATAATATGAATACAAAGGAAACTGACAAAAAAAAAAAAATGTATACCACTATCATATCATATCTCATTCATATGCTAATTTTGTTTAAACAATAACTACCGCAAATTAACAATAAAAATATGATATGCATATTTGACAATATGAGGACAAATAAGAATATCCGGTCAACCGAACCGCCGAACACCTGAAAAACTCTCATGACGATTAACAAAGTTTCACTTATTGTCCTCAAATATAGGAGTGTACTTTTTTTTTTATTTATTTATAACGTTGATACTTTATTGACATAAATACATAATTATGTTGTTTCAATTTTATTTTCACCAAAAATTCGATATAGTAAAGAGTAATGGTGAAAATTTTGATTTTTCTTCCCTTAATCAATTACTTAATTACTTACCAAATTTAGAATCAATCCAAAATTTGTAATAATTGAGTGATTTTAGAGTAGGACACACTTGTTATTATTGTTTACGAATCTAATCAAAAACACGTGCTAGTCGTTTGGAAAATTGAATGAAATTAGAAACGCAACAGCAACAACAACAGCAACAACAACAACAACACATGAACAAACATCGACAACCGTTAGAAACCGACTGACTGTGTGAATCAACTGAAATACTGAACCAGTATGTATACTGAATTGAATAAAAGTAGATTTGACTTCGGAAGACTGGTAGAGGATAAAAAAAACCTAACTATGGATGGAGTAGGGAATATTCAACATATTCCGACTATATTGCACTACTATATAGCGGAGAGGGAATCATTCTACCTTAACAACAACAACAACAACAACAACAACAACAAACACTCTACCGACGATACAATTGCAGGTAGATAGAGGTGCTTCTAGTTGCTATATATCCGGCTGCGAATAAGAGAACTGGCTCTTATACAAGTTGGATGAAATGATGATGATGATGATGATGGTGATCATGACAATGACCAGCTGCTTCAAAACAGGCCCCAAGCCAAGCAAAAAGCTTAACCAACTACCCGATTCTTTATACGATTATAAGTTAGAACTTGTTAATGAACTGTAGAAACTGAATTGATTTTGGTCGATATTTTTGATCAGGGTTAGGAGAATGAAAAATATCAATAATCGCAAAACAATAGACGACTATGAACTTTAGAGACATAAAAGTGGTAAAATAAAAGTTTTCTTACTCTATCTACAATGTCAAAGAGTCCTGACATGCTTAATTTTTACGCAAAATACGCAGCCGAGAATAAATTCTTAAATAAAATTAAAATAAGAGGAGTTGCAGACAGGACTTCTCTAGACAGACTATACAGTTTTTTTTTTATATATATATAAACGTTTCATTATTTTAGCTAGCAATTACTTAAGAACTGCTGTAAATTTGAATTTGATGAAAAATGATCCGGAAAAGCTAGTTTTCAACAAAATTAAATCTACCGCAACAGTATCTTCAGGTTAATTTATTTTATAGTTTGGAATATATGAACAACAAAAATGGAAAAAACAACAATAACGATAGTAATCTTGAAGAGAATTCAATTTCTTTTATTCGGAAAAGCCAGTTACAGCAGATATGTCAGTTATGCGGAAAAACTTGTATAGTTTATTATATCTATCTACATGTGTATGTATGTATGTATGTAATAAAAGGAAAGCTCTCTTGACAGAACTTTTATCTTGATAAAAATGTTCTTATTTACTCTTTATCTTTCGTTAGAGTTAAGCAAAATATAATAATAAAGTAGAAAACAAATATCTACACTGTACCATCGGTGACACATCTCAAAATAATCTTTTTGTACTATTTTGGTTAGCCACAACAACAACACCAACAACAATTAGAGCAACAAAAGTGACAGTAAACCGGTAGGTGAAATAAAACTTGACAAGTGGATATATTTCAGGTTGATTTTATAGTTCAGTAGAAATACCTATTACAGCTCATATTGCTAAAAAAACCACAAGTCGTGACACTTTAGGAAAAGTGCTGAAATAGTGGCCGACCAATGTGGAAGAATAATGATTAATAAAAATTCTTACATGTATACTCTATCACGTTAAACTTGGACAACTTGGTAAACTTGCTTTTATATCAAACAGCTTGATTTTTTCCCCGCTTCAAATTTGTTGTTTTTACTACATTTCAGAGTCAAGTTGTCCAATTTTAAAATAGATAAACAATATCGAATATCGTAGTTTTGATTCTATATAATATAAAATTATTAGATTTTGTTGATTTATCTAAATATGAATTTTTGATCCGATCGTTTTTGATTCGTTCATTCTATGGTAAAGAAAATAATTAAAACAATCAATGCGGTAGGTAAGAAGAGAGACTGGGCTGGTCTCAACAAAACCTAAATTTATTAAATTGCTTTATTGTATTTTTTTTTTGTAATACCCACTTGGGAATTATCTTGTAAACTTTAACGGTATTATTATAGTTTAAAACAAAATCAATAAAAATTAAAAAAAAGAAGCAAATCAATAATTATTGGAAAGGGAGATCAATAATGAAAAATGTACCACAAGAAATGAATCAAATATCAAAAGAATAAAAACACGTAGATTGTATCTGTTATTTAAACAATTTTTTTTCTCTTATTGTTAGTTATCATAACTTTTAATATTCTCTTCTTTCTGATTATATTATTTATGTTTTAAGGTTTATAATTGTTAAAATTGTTGTTAGATAAAAAAATTTCAAGTTTTATTTTTTGAATAACTACCGCTATTCTTTTTATTAAACTTTTATTTATAACTGTATGGATCAAAGAACAACCATGATAATTTGGTTTTGATGAGATTCAAGTGATTCAAAAAAACCACCATATCTTGTAGGTCGATAATTAACAACAACAACAAAAACAATAAAACCAAAAACAAAACAGATTCATAAATAGCGGTAACTACTGTCCAATTACTCTATTTTGTCAGTTGTTTTGTTTATTGCCTCAAATGGTTATGCGCATAATAATAATAAATCTAGTCATAGCTGAAGAATTTAAATTATGACCAATAAGTTAGGTTAAAAATAGAATTTTTCAGGCTTACTATTGCGAATTTTGAAGTTGGGATTGTCAGGAGCCTAATCTAAGCTTTCAAAATTCGAGAGCTGTCTGATACAAATTTAACTTTATTATTTTTTACTTTACTAAATGAAAATTTAAGTGCGTGGCACAATAAAGTGAGTCTGAATGTTCAACGAACCTAAGGCAAAATCAGCCATAAACTGTGTCAAAGATTAATACGGCCACAATCAATTATGAGCACTACTATAGGTTTCGGCTCAGAACCAATCCAACCTTAGATTAGATTTAGGGCGTATGCAAACAACGGCATTTTATCGCGTTGCTCACGTGCGGTAACCGCAACTAAGACGTGCGGTAAACGCAATGTAGTCACAGTCTGTATACCTTTCCACCCACTCACTAATTGATTTTTACGTGCTGCAATCACACGAACGTGCAGAATCAGCGCGATAAAAAGCTGTAGTTTACATACGCCCTTAGATTTAGATTATATGGATCGTTTGGTCTTCTTTGAACATTCCTGATCTTTTCGTTTTTGATCCTTCATCTATTGATATACCAGAAAAGCGATCTTTTTAGTATGACTAACAGTCTATCTGGGAGATCTCATCTTTACTTCAGCAAATGATAGTCACTAGGGGGGCCTGACCCTTCCCGGATATTTCACAAGAAATAATAAGTTCAACCCTTTTGAGAAACACTTTTTAAATACAGTAGATGCCGCTTAATTGAGCTAACGGTTTATTGAAATAGTTATTCATTACGACCAAAACTGATCGCGGCATTTCAATAAATGCCGATCTACTTTGATCTTTATCTGATACAACTACTTGCTGATGTAAAGTAAGATTTTTGACTGGGTGTGGGTGTTGTCAATAGCTGGAGTTCTTAGACGTCTGACCGCTTATTTTCTGTTTATCTTTGAAAAACCCCTAAAAGTGTGTGCTGCTTCTATGTTTCTCCTATGTTCGTATTGTAAGTGACTAAACTTGATAACTTTGAATTGCCCGGTACTCACCAGTTTTTAAATCCACGCTACGCCACTGGATGAGATTTATAAACCAACCTTCAATAAAGTTTTACATTGAAGCTACACTTATATGCTTTATATTTGAAAGCAGAAGACTTATTCGCAACAAGATCTATCCATTCCATTAGAGGTATACAAAATACTGTATAGTCGCATCGGCGAGTTAAGAGACAGACTTTAGTAATAAAATTAGGACACAATAGAATCGCTGAAATATTGCCAATAGTAGTAAAATTCAAAAATTTGTCATGGGCAAACATAAACAGATGTTTTTGTAAAATATGCAAACGAGTCGAACTCTCACAAAGCAGGTAGTTTTCCACAAAAATCTTCAGGCTTATTTAAGATTTTTGTGGGAAAACTACCTTGTGAAAGACCGATCCGTTTGCATATTTTTACAAAAACATCTGTTTATGTTTGCCCATTTCAAATTTTAGAAATTTACTACTTGCAATATTTCAGCACCCTCGTATTCTTTTATACGGAATCTGTTGTGTCTTAATTTTATTACTAAAGTCAGTCTCTTAAGTCATCGATGCGACTATACATAGAATTACAAATTGTGGTCTTTTAACAAAAAATGCAAATCATTGGATCGAATAACAGATATTTCTATTTGGTTCCATTTGTCACAGACTTAATTTGATTTTTCTTTTGTTGGAAAAAATGCTTTAAAAATCTACAATTTCATTCAAGACACTGAAAATTCCCTACGTAAAAAGATACGTTTATTTAGAAAGAAGCATATACGGTCCTGTCTGAGTGTGTAAAGTTGCAACAAGTTTTTTCTAATAATATAGAGTAAGATGTGAATTTATTCTAAAGAATATTGTGTGCTTTCCAAACAATAAATTTCAACTTTTTCACTTTTTATAAAACGATAATACTTTCGAACACTTCTTAGAAAAGCAAATTAATTTCAAATTCAATCAATGTAATGACATTTTTCTGTTTTCAACTTTTATAATTAATTTATTAAACATTTCTTGTTATTCTACCTATGTAGATGTACTGAAGTTATAAATTTAAAACTATTATAATCGAAATAACTGTTAGTATTGTACAGGAAATACGTGACCACCTCTATAAAATAATAATAATAATTATAATAATTTATAAAGAAACAGAATATTATTTAAGTAATTGAAAATAAGAATATAATAAGCGTAAAGTATACAACAATGTTATTCCATTTTGTATCCCTCATCAACTTCTTCTTTCTTTACTAAATACAACTTAAGATAACTTTATTTAACTTGACAGGATGTTGTTCAACCACAGAATAGATATTTTTTCGACGGGGGAACATGAAAAAAAGGTATATCTCCGTAAAAAAATAACTTTATATAGGGGTAATTGATACTTTTAGTGTCCTGGGAATTCGATAATGTCTCTGTTGAAGAGATTTGATCCTATAATACACCACCATATATTTTTTTTTTCAATATATGTATATTTTATAAGGATTATTATGTTGTAAACTAATCTTGTCTATTGTTAATTATAATTATAGATATAATAGCAGTTAGAGAGAATACATTTTAGAAACATCTGGCAATTCTAATTTTATAATAATTGGATTCAATTATCACTTGTATAGGTAACGATTTTTCCAATTTAATAAATAATGTTAGAGAAATTGACCTTTTTTATTGCTATAACCACAAACACCTGTTTGATTTCAAAAATTTTTACTTTTCTTCTATAGGAATATTCACCAAGTAAAATACGTATAATAATTGCAATTCTACATCAATCAATAATAAAATATATTAAAAAATGATCCCCTTCATCATAATTTTATGTCGAACAATATAATAAATTGTCCTGATAATAAATATAATTTCTAAATAATTTTATAGAAATGTAATGCATGATTAACGATATAACCATTTTCTACTTCCGTATTTAAAACGATTTTATATTAGATAAGTACTAGTAGAAGATTACAAATTATAAAATGAGAGACAGTTCCAATTGAAACGATCATAATGCTATTCTAATCGTGAGAAATATTTCTTTATTATAAGAAGAAAAGAATCATTAAAGTGTGCATTTTTTTTTCTTTTTGATATAATTTGCACAAAGGGTGGGCTCTTGAAGTTGATTTCCTGTGTGAAAACTAAACCACCCGCTATGTCTGTTCATGTTGAGCTTCTTTACAAAAAAAAAAACATAACAGAGCCGGACTGACACTTCGACATATCGAATATTTGAATTCAAACAACTCAACCGTATAATCTTATAAGAATGCAATAATTTCAATGTCTATTTGGTGACATTCAGTCTAGAATCTTTGATGTATTATAGGACGAAAAAAAAGCCAAATACGACACTGTTTGAAACATATGCACGCACTTTTGTTGTGATACCGTAATTGTAGCCAACCAACCAACCATTAGATCTATACTTATGTCATTATCTAAAATAACAAAAGAATCCTGTTTGAGACATTTCCGGTTTTAACAATAAACATGAAAACCAACTATTCTAAACTAATGAACAAATAAAGAAGACGCGTAGGGAAAAAACTGAGTCTATCATAAATTTTTGGATTTCTATCAGAAATATTCAAGAGGGTAGATGAAATATTTCCTAGGGTTATAATTAATGTGTACGAATAGAATCTTTAATGGGAAACCGGTTGGTTTTGGAAATAATCCCCGAAAAAAAGAACAGACCTCATATAACACGAATTTATGGAAAAACTCTAATGTTAATTAAACGTGTTATACAAGGGCGGTCGACTATATTTTTTAATTGTCCCTATATAATTTAACATGGAATTATTATTCGTGAAGCAGGTTGTGTCCAGTTAAGTTTGAATAACATTAAATTTACAGTCGAAAATCGGATGGATATCTCAGCAAGTGGTGCCTGTGTGAATCTTTTGACTAGTAGGCGCCGCCGCCAGTTTAACAAGATCCATCACCTTCGTTTTTCTTTTAATTTTCCCCCTTCCACCCTCTCTTACTCTCTTTGTTGTTGTTGTTGTTGTTGATGTTGTTATAAAACATCATCCGCCCTATGTTTATGTTAAGATCTTTAACAGAATAACGTACCTACCTACAACTTTTAATATTTTATAAATACGCGTTTTCATTTCTTATAATGAAATATAGAAAGTTTTTAATGATAATTTGAATCGGATTTAGATGGAAATTAATTGAAAATTTTTCAACGGATTCTCGATTTTTCCCATAAACTTCAAAACAAGACTACAATTATTTTAATTTTATTTTGTATGCACGCACACCTATCTATTGCCATAAATTCACTTTGATAGCGTGCATGAAATCACCACAATGTATAAAATTACGATACAACCACACTATAACTAACATTTATAGTAAAAGAATTTCTCTATTAACTATTGCAGAAAAATAAAACAAATCTAATTCAAGATGATTTAAATATTTCCCCCTCATTCACGAATTCATTGTTATCGAACAAAGAAGTGTTCTCTTCAAGCAAGGGCGGTCTTCTTCTTGATGATGATGATGATCGAGGTCAATTCCTCAAAAAAGGTTGATCTTATTTAGCCCTAAGAAATCTACGTGGAGCAAGACGAAGATGGTATTGTTTGTCTCTATATTGTTTTGTTTTTTTGCCTCCCTCATAGTTTGTATGTTTATTTCTTTTAACATTTTTATTTTCAATTCATTCCTTCTATAATGTTGGCGCCGACTTGTCCGAAACCCAACCAAAAAAATAATAATAAAGGACCAAACACAGAAGACGACCACTACTCTGACAGTTGAATAAAAAAAAGACCTATTCGGTCGTTGTTTTATTTTTTTCAAAATTAAAAACTTATCTTTATTTGGTATAAATAAAGATTGATGTAAGTAAATCAATATGGCGTCAAATATGGAAATTCTCAATTAACATAATCTCTCTAGATATGTTGTTTAATTTGCAATTATATCTTAGAATTTCCGTATTTTAATCAATTAATTTTAAACATTTCTAGAACTAGTTAGATAATAAATAAATAAATTTATTTGATTTTCTTTTGTTAGAAACATCTAGGGGAAATAAAGTGGTGGCCAATCTATAAGACCAAAAATGATGACTTGTATTATTTACAAGAATTACATAAAGAAGTTGACCGTAAAGTTGACGTGTACACTACTTTATACAACAAGCGGTCAATTTCAAAGACGTATACCTAATAATAGACTACAATTTAGATAAATATTGTGTAACAATAGGTCGCCGTGAATGTTACCCTGAAGCATCAACAATCTTAAAAGTGCAAATTATCAACCACTTCCAATTATACTCAATCTGTTCAGAATTGGTCAACTTTACTCAAAAACAAATGTCAAATTTCTACTACCAATAAGTTGGCAGATTCGATAGAGACAATGTATATTTGCAAATAAATAGCTGAAAGACGTAGAAACTATTAATTACCACCGACCTACTAACCTGCTAGCACCTAATCTGTAATTAATACAAATTAGTCATGAAATAGAGGTATATAAAAACGAAACATATGGAAATCATTAAAATTGGTTTAATTTACTATTGGAAATGTTTTCCGGTAGTTTGAAATTTCATCGTTCTATTATATAAATAAATGTTGTTTAATTTTATAGAATAGAAATCCTACTCTACCTAGACAGCTTGTCTCCTTTATCAGATTTAGAAAAAGAGAAAAATTATGTTCTACAAACTTTATGAATAAAGATTCTTATATTCAATTTTCAATATTACGATCACGTATAGATTGTTTCCTGTTGTTTGTTGTTTGTTGTTGAAAGAAATAAACTTTATTCCCCATATAAAGAAATTTTTAATCAATTAAATAAATGTTTAAACATATTAAATTGTTGGATCATCTGTCATCAAGACAACAGAAAAATAAAGAAAGAGAGACTAGAAATTCTATAATTTTTCTGGAATTAAACCAATCAAAAGTAAATTGATGATTATCATTATGAATTGTTGTTTTAAACATAAACAACATAACAAATATTATGTTTTATATTGAATCAATTTAATTAAAAGCAAATTTGATTGATCAATCTGTTGCAATGTTTAGTCACCTGAAACTTGTGGAGAATACACAACCACACCCGCTTTATTATTGTGTATAGTAGAGTATATCAAAATTAATTCGATCAACTCGACTCTAACACAACATTGTATAAGCTGGATATGCGCAGTATAGTTGCGCAAATGCAATCTTAGATTACGATTTACAGAAAAAAACCGTACATTTTTAATTAGTGATGCTATAAATTTGGCGTTTTGATAATAAAAAAAACTGCTATAAAAATGACAATAACAATTCCATATTCATTAAAAATTGTTTATTGTTACCATTAAAATTTTGTGTATATATTTTATGGTTGATTTTCATTTATTATTATTATCATCATCAACAACATGATATGAGTTGAATGTACCTATCTACCAATAGAGTAGAGAAGAAGTTGATGATGTGTTTGTTGGTTGTGTGTAAGCATCTTTTCATCGTCCATCTATATACTATACATATGTATATGTGGTGTATCTTCTGTTTTTCTTGCACGTTCAAATTAACTGAAAAAAACCGGGCCCCCAGGTTATATCCTTACAAATTACACATCGAGTTCTCTCTGCACGAACACCACGTAAATAATGTAATAAACTAGCAAAACAACATGTATATACAAGAATAACAACAACAATTCTCTATTTGTTTATTCATATTTTTTTTTGGTTAATTATTATACCAACGTCTAATTAGCAAAAATCTTATACTTCCTGTCAATTTGGATGAGATTTTGTTGTTTTATTCGTATTAATAAGTCAATGAACTAGATAGATAGAAATCTATAATAAAATAGAAATTTCCCGTAACTTTCCATATAATTTCCAATATTGGGAAAAATCTGTCACATTGAACAAAAAACTATCTAATGATTATTACCGGTGAAACTTTTCCATATCAATAAACTTTCGCATAAATCTTATTTATTTATAACGAAATAAAATCGAATAATTTTCTATAATTTTAATCTAATTATGTGTTTTCCTTCGAGTTTTACAACAACAAAAAATGTTCATTTTTTATAATAATAATAATAATAATAGGTGATATCAAAAACTTAACGGTTTCACACCAACATAATGTGTGTAAAATAGCTGGTTAGATATAGGGAAGTGCCAATTCTAACAATCAACAACTTTAAACAACAAACACACGGGTGTTAACGGTAAAACACTCACGATTCTCTTTTGGAAAATAAGAAAAAACCTGATTTGTTAACGTAAATACAAAGAATGAAATAATTAGAACTAGATAGATATAGGAGAGATGCTGTTAACAGAATTCTTCTGAAAGAATATCAATAATCAAAAAAAAACAAGATAAAGATTTAACCTAGTTTACATACAATAATATCCATTATGATCATAGATTTTAATGTTCAACCATTAAATCAAACTATCTTTTATCACTAACATTAAATAAGTTGTTGAACGGAACACTGCTTTTCAAAAGTGATTCGTACATTGTTTATGTTACAGAAAAGTGAATGTCAAAGTGTTGGTCAAAAAAAAAACAACAACAAACGAAACAATAAATAAATAAATAAATAAACAATTTCTAAATAATTGAGCAAATTTTTACATTCAAATTTACTCACTGTATAATCATTTGTATTGTAGTAAATGGACTAAAATAACAAAAAATAAAGTGAATGAATGAAATGATTTCTCTTTCATTGTTGATTATTTGTAAAACAAAATTTTGCATAGTTTATCGTCTGCATTAAATTTTAGCAACAACTTTCAATGAATTTTGTTAATATCATGTGCAGCGGTGAACCTAGATATTTGGTCTTTCATGTGAAACCGCCCTCATTAACTAGAGAGTTGAGTGGACCGGCCTTTTCTTTTTTAAAATTCGACCCGTCCCTATGCGACGCACTAGTCTCCAATGGCGTCAGAATAGGGGTGGATGAAATAGCACCACTACTAGGCTACAACGACAGCACAAGCATTTCTCATTAAAATCTAATGAATCAACGAAAAAGCTATTAGGAGCTAATTTAAATTTTGCTTTTCGCACAGTAGGTAGGATCACCTTTCAACTTGGAACAATATAGTGTCTTGAAGAAGAAAGACGCTACTAACCATTGCCTCTTTTAGATCAGATCCCCTAAAAACTTTCTGTACAACAATCAGAAACTGTAGATAGCTGCAGCTCTAATTGTTGAATTGTAAATATTTTAGAAATCCAATTTGTTTGCCACGACTGTAAACAACAAATTCGACATATGAAAGACGATAAAGAGGAAGTGTTTTAGGGCAGGATCAGACGACTGACGTACTTGGCCAATAGACCAATATTGGTATACTTGGCAAGTGTACCAACTCAGGAGCTATTGGACAAGCAAAGGTGCTCACACGACGTGTACAATTTTTGTTAAAAATACGCTAGCAAACTTGTACAATGTTAACGAATCATGGATAGCGGTTCTTATCGCACTTAAGCGTCACTTCGGATTTGTGCTCATAGAATACAGAATCCATCTTACTTTATTACACACTGTGTTAGTGTGAGAATAAACTTTAGCTTAGCTGTAGCTTAAGTATGTCGGGACTTAAAAGTCTGAAAGGCTTAAAAACAGGGACGCACTCGAATTCCGGTCTAACTTAATCTTTAATAATAATCTGGACATGAATTCCGGTCGAGAAAATTTTTATTGATATAATCCATGACTCGAATTCCGGTCTAGAGGACTTAATCACTTCAGGTACCTGGCGTCTTTACGTACCCATTTTACCTAGTTATCGGATAGGCTAATTATCATACACCGTTATTGTCGGGTACCGCACAATAGACGCAAAATAGAAAACAATATTTATTTAGTTTGTTATTTTTATATTAATTATGTATATTTAATTTGATTAATTTAATAATTTGTAGTTTGCTGATGATGGCCTAAAATAAGGCCGAGACTACTTCAAAAATAAATAATTTTCCTTGAAATAGAACATTTATATATTTTAATTTTATAATTTTATGATCATGTATTTTTAATCTTGACGGGAGTTTGTGTGCAGGTAAAAAAGATTATGAATTCGGGTGTCCCCCTAGAGGCCAATTTTTACCTCGACCGGAATTCGAGTCTAGGATTAACGGACCCAAGTTCTCGCACAGGTAAAAGACTTTATGTGGACCGGAATTCGTGTGCACCGAAAACCAGTAATAATTCCCTTTCATCTATCGCCTCTATATCTCTGTCTTTTGTTTCGCTCTACAATCACATCATTGCCCTTGTAATTATCCTTGAATTTCTATAAGGACGTACAAAACACAATCCTTGACCTGTACATAAACAGTTTTTTGTAGATAAATTGAGATCCCTTTTACTAATTTTTGTGGTTCTCTGTGTATACAAAAAACAAAAAAAAAAACAAAATTGAAAAAGTATCGCTCCAAATACGATTGAATATAAATAAAATACAGCAATTGTGTTAAAATGGAATCAAGAAAATTTCCATCCTGTCCACAACCGGATGTTAAATTGACATTGTCTGATTTAAAATACCGTAAAGCGTAAATTACCTTTATTACAGGTAAACCAACATAATTTATTCCTCAACAAACACACAAATACATAGATTATAAAACAATAATAATGACAATAATAATAGCAACAACAAAAAAAATGATATTGTTCTAATTTCTCTCTATTAGTTTTCGTTTGATTAATCCACTTTTAAAATTATATGTTTACAACTAGATCTATTAAAAACAAAAAAAAAATGTTAAGCTATCTATTAAATATTTAATGCGAAAATAATAATAATAATAATAGAAATCAATAGATTTTCTATAATCACAACCTTTCTCGAATACAACTTTCGCTTCTATTTTACACATAGTTATAGTTTTGTTTTTTCTATTATTTATTCAAAAAAAAAAGTACTTACCAATGTAAGACTGAAGATCTTTACAGGAGGATCCATAGGCCACAAGAAATTCTTAGGGGTTGGCGTTGATATTTCCTCAATAACGTAATTTTTGCCTGCGAAAAAAACACACCCTAAACATTCTGATATTATTTTTTAACAATACAGTCTATCCCCTAGATAACATCCCTTGATGAATATTTTACGTACTTATAAAGCAATAACAACTTTAGAGCTTCTAGGATAATATTCACCCTATTTTTTATTTATATATGAACAATATATTAAAAATAAATGTTAGATAATGACTCTATCAACCCTAAAGTAAGCCTAAATGAGATTTTTTTCAATTATAGTTTGTCCCCTCTTCTCTGAAATCCCCAGGGTCTAATTTAGTTATTGACGAAGCAAAATTCAATCTACATATGGTGTTGTTAATAAACTTTTTTTAAAAAAGGAATGAATTAGTAATCCGGAAATGCCAAAAAAAAAGATATTTATTGTTGAATTTGCATAATGATGATAAAATCCAAGTGATTCATAAACAGAGCCGACTCAAGAGTTTTCGGCCCACTATAGACAGGTTTCTTTTTGGCACCTCTATAGATGATATATATTTAAATATTTTATGGTTATATAATTCCAAAATGACATTAATAGCTCTAAATTTTTGCATTCTAGGTGTGTGCCTAGTCCACATATAGTTCGAGCCGACTCTGCTCATAATCAAAGAAAGAAGAAATCCTAAGAATTGCTGCGGCATTTTAAACATGAAAAAGGAAGTTCCTCAGGAATCCAAAGACGCCAGAAAATTACTTCACTTTTTATTTTTCAATTTGTATGAAGATATTATGCAAAGGTTTGTAATTATACAAAAAAAAAATATGTAAATTAATCAACACTTAATAATTTTCTGTACTAATGAGATAGTAAGTATAGGCCTTTTATAAAAGAGTCAAGTAACTGTTAATAGAAGCTGAATGTCGCCAATTCATACACACATTTCTTCATTATTCACTAGCCAAAAGCTTCCTGTGTTTAGCATTATCGTGCCACAAAGACGAATATTCGAAGATGTGTGATTATAGGAATAGAAACTGATGTGTGGATCGCAAAAACGTGACAGTGGTGCTATCCACACATCAATTTTTTATCCTCATTTATCGTTTTGTACTAGTTCGGATAACGCTGTTCAACGAACGCGGAACAAATACGACGATAGTCTGTAGCAGGCATTAAGGCGATGTTTCGTCAGGATACGCACAAAATTTCTGTTCAATCCATCGAATATTATGCCGAGGAAAGTTGACTTCGAAGTCCCTATTGATGTGGTTATGAAAGACCGCTAAAGGGTAAGAAACTGAATAAGCAAACTAAATTGCAAATACTCCATCTGGCACACGGATGGATCTAAAATGAACAATAGGACTGGTACAGGGATATATAGACCCAACTAGAGGGCATCCGTAGCCTTAAGAAAATCACCAACCATAATGCAAACCGAAACTCTTGCAATAGAAATGTGCACTAGAGTGTTTACGAAGAAACCTTACAGGCACACAAATATAAATGTTGACAGGCAGCCAGGCGGTGTTGAAAGCTCTAAAAACCCTATTAGCCTTGAGTCAAAAACCATCTGGGAATGTCGTCAATCTCTGAAACAACTGGCTAAGGGCAATCAAAAAAATAGCCGATGAACTTGCGAGAACAGGTGCAATGGCTCTACTCATAGGTCCGCATCCATTGGTTAGCCCAATACCCACAGAAGGCAAGAAATCTGTGCATGGGAATGGAGCAGGAAAATGCGACAGGCAAAGAAGTTTATTGCCTCAGAATGCTAGAAAGTTTTTCGACCTAATTGTAAGTAGGAACGAACTAACTGTAAGACTGGTAACGGGGCTCTTAACTGGGCAAAGCAGACAGTGAGAGATGTAGATTGTGTGGATCAGACAATGAAACCTCCGAACACATACTATGTAAATGTGATGTCTTGGCTCATTTAAGACTCATCCACGTAGACAGTTTGACTTTCACCTGCCAAAGTAGTGAAGAGGTCTCCCAGCGAGATAGATAGCTTTGCTAAAAAGATATCTTTTCTCGTATATTAATAGATGGAGGGTTAAGAACAATAAATCAGTTGTTTGTCACAGTTCAGGAAGGCTAAAGAGACCCAACGACCCCTAAAATCTAATCTAATCGCCAGGATAGACGCTGGTTTGGTCATAGCATCATAAGGCAGAGTTTTGTTATGATGGGCGCAACTCTGACTGTAGCATCACGCCAAATAAGGGACATAATATATAACTGGGAATTACTGGGTAGCGTCATAAATCGGACAGCCGGTATATTAATGTTTATATTATTCTATTTTGTTTTTGTTTTGTTTACCTGCTAACTCTAGAAATTTGCCCAAAGTTGTTGAATTCCGTTCTGTACAAGCTATAATAAACTTTTTTGTTTCACAATAATTAAAAATACAATCAACTGCATTTAATAATGGTAGAAATAATTCATCATCATAAACAACATCAGCAGCTAAGATTATATCAACATGTCCTAAATTTTCACAAAATTCACGATCTACTTTTCCCCAATCTAAATTAAACACTTTTATTCTGTTACAATTTAAAGCTTGTTGTTGTTCATATAAACAATTATCACTTAAATTTATATTATTATTATTATTATTATTATTATTAGAAATCGCAAATGTTTGTTGTTGCGGGAAACTGTCAATATTTAACCGAAGATTTTCACAAAGTTGATTTAACACAATTGTATGACAATCAGTAAAATAATATCCACGTGTATTACAATAATAACAAACAATTAAACCAGTTAAACCAATACCAGAACCTAATTCTAAACAAATTTTCCCATTGAAAATTTCCCGATTTGCTAAAATCCATTCGGATAATGCAAGAGATGCCTAAAATATTTTTGGATATATGATTCTAAACAAAAATATTGAAAAATTAAACAAAAAAAGACCTGCCAAGTTCTCAGTCCTGTCGTACCAACTGATATTAAATTTGAATTCTCTTTTAAAATAATCCTCTTCTTATCATTATTATCATCATCATTTAAAAAATAATGTTTAAAATTCGTATCGTTGTCTGGTAGCGCCACCAAACGGCCATAATGCTCATAGACACAATCGTCTACAGTTTCCTGTTTTTCTAAATATTGAATAATTTGCTTTAAAAATTGTTTTTGATAACTAATTTTTATTGGATACTTTATCAAATAATCTAAACCAACGGTATTATTGATCAGTATTTGTTGATTGTTTGAATCTTCATTTAGAAATTCCTTAAATTTAGAAAATTCGTTTTTATGTCGGTAAATGTTAGGTTATGTTTAAGATGAACATCCGGATTACCTGCCACTGGATTTCTTGAATTGGAATTGTTGATAAGAATTGTTTTTTTATTCGATTTATTGATGAGTTAAATTGACCATTTTGCATTTTATTTCTATTTTTTTTTTAAAAACAAACAAAGTGATAACACTGCCTACACTTTACACAAACCCGAATGATTAACAATTAAAAAATTGATCATTGAAGAAATATAAAAAAGATGTTCAGCGATTGTCAAAGTAGTTAGAAAAAGATAGCCATATCTGAATCACAATAAAATAAACAGAGATACACAATACTGTAGTAAAAAAGACGTGTACTTTGCAATGATGGAGTCGAATTTATAAAACAGTCCATACACTATCACTCGTGAATATGTAATGATTAATATGAGAGTATAGTAAATCCAAGGACCTAATTGAGTTTTTTACTTGACAAAAACATCACTAAACAACATTGTCTACGCAAAGAAAACTAGTACCCGTTAGTGGAACTAAATTTTAATATATACTTTGGTGCATTTTATTTTTTAATTGTTGGGAAGCTTATGTACATAAGAGAAAAGAAAGAATTTACAAAATATTAATTAGTTTAAATTCAATTACTTTGATTGTTGTGGTCACGTGACCTGAAAATATCACTAGAAAGAAGATACCAACCTGACGGCTGTATAGTTTCTAGATTCCGTCCTGTAAAGTTGGGAAATTTATTGTTGTTAGGTTTGTGTCAAGATTCAATTAGGTCCTTGGATATACTATAGTATCATAAACAACAAAAGAACTAGTATTGATAAAGGAAAATAATATAACAGAAGTGGAGAAAGATATGCTGCCCTTTGTACATCCCGCACACCATAAATTTTGAAAATTTTTTGAGTGGGACGCATTTCGTTAAAGTAATATTGAAATGCAAATGAGAATACAATAAGAGGCTGTAAAAGTGATATATAGAAAAAAAACAACCATCTTAGTTGATGTAATTAAAAAAAAGGGAAAGAACAACAGCAAAACCATTTCAATTTTTACTGTGATTTTGGCGTAATTACGAAGAGCTACCCGCAAAATTTGCATAAGCTGTCTAAACCGTGATGTGAATATATATGGTGGAACAGGGTCTGTGACCAATTTGCGTCCGCTTCGCGCATGACGTCATAGTGGGAATAGAAAATTGACATTTAATATAAATTTAAATGGTGGTTTATATTGTTTGATTGTAATATTTTTGATTGTAATATTAATGGGTGTTTTAATTATTTTTTTCATTTTTTTATTTTAAAATGCCTGCATGCAGTGTTTTTGGGTGTAATAATTGTTCAAAAAAAAACATTTAATGTACCCTAGTTCATCGTTGATTGAAATTACTAAAATTTTAAATGAAGTATTTCTTTCATTCCACAAGAACTCTACCAAACCGGAGTAAAAAATTTGATAAAATAGTTGATTTAACAGTATTAAAAATACCTAATGAAATGGTGATTCCCAAGGAGATTCTCTTATGCCTGGCAAGAAGGCAAGAACTCGTACATATATAAGATTACGAGAAATTGTGAAATATAATCTTA
>JAZBGY010000944.1:21701-34156 GCA_037414755.1 Lydus trimaculatus | reverse complement strand
AACCAGGTGAAAATACAACAGTTTTCACAATGTTCGGTTCATTACCAGAGGAACATCGATGGATTATCATTAAATTAGATTTAATTAAAACATTTAAATATAATTGTACCAAAGTATGTCAAATGAACAATATTTGTTCTATTTATCTATAATTTATATATTTTGTTTGTTTATTTTGTTTTTTTGTAGGATGATTACAAGCCTTGGTCACCAAGTCAAAGTGATGGGAATCGTAGTTACATTCCATGTGTACTTGGACAACAATTAACTTATCAAAGACGTATGCCACATGCCAATTGTTATAATGGTTTGAATTATGATTTACCAATTTCAATGATGTCTTGTGATTGTGATGTTTACGATTATGAATGGTATTTAATTGTTTTTCAAAACTGAATTGAATTGTAATCATTTTTTCTTTTTTTAAATATTTTAGTGATTTCGGTTTTATCAAAGATAAAGCAGGTAATTGTATATTGAATAAATCATTAAATTATGATCCGTATAAAATGCCTGATGATTGTAAACCTGGCCATTTCTATAATCGTACAAAAGGTTATCGTAAAATACAAGGTGATGTATGTATTGATGGTTTTAAAAATCATTATCTACCAGAATTAGTACCATGCCCGATAAATAATGTACAAGATTTCTTATTATTTGCACAAAGAGATCGTGTATTACGTTATAATTTGATAACAAAACAATTACAAACATTACCAATTAGAAACTTAGGAAATACTGTTTCTATCGATTTTGATATGAGAAATAATTGTTTGTATTGGGCAGATAGGAAATTCCAAACAATTAGTAGGCAATGTTTCAGTAACGATGATATGAATTATAATAATACCATTGGTAAACCAGAAGTATTAGTATCAAGTGAATTAGCATCAATTGAAGGTATGGCATTAGATTGGATATCAAATACATTGTATTTTGTGGATGGTGTACGTTCAAAAATTGAATTAGTACGTACTGATATCAATCATAGTGGACGTATGAGACGTACAATCTTAGGACCGGATGTATTGAAGAAACCACGCGGTATTGCATTACATCCAAAATTGGGTTATATGTTTTGGACCGATTGGTCAGCTGATAATCCATCAGTGAATCGTGCCAATTTGAATGGTGACAATATACGGAAATTATTTGGTAAACCACGTGTTGAATGGCCAAATGGTATCACAATTGATTATATTGCTGAACGTATTTATTGGGTTGATGCACGTCAAGATTATATAGCTAGTAGTGATCTACATGGTGATTATTTTAAAATTTTAATACAAAACGATGGTAGTGTATCACATCCATTTGCTGTTGCTGTATTTAAAAATTTTATATATTGGGATGATTGGAAACGTAATGCAATCTTTAGTAGTGATAAGGATACATTCTATGGTATTGAAATAGTATTGAAACAATTACCTGGTTTAATGGATTTAAAAGTGTATGGACATAGTATACAAATCGGTACAAATGCATGCACAAACACGACATGTCAATATATATGTGTTGGTGCACCAACAATTGGCCATAGTAATTGTTTATGTCCAGATGGTATGGATGATTATAATGGTAAATGTTTATGTCCAGGACATGTCCAACCATATAAAAACTATACATGTCCAAAATTCAATAATACCTGTAGTCCAGAACATTTCTCATGTAATAATGGTTTTTGTATACCGAAAGGATGGCGTTGTGATGATGAAGATGATTGTGGTGATAAATCAGATGAATTACGATGTGAAATTGAAACATGTCCACCAAATTATTTTGTATGTAATGATGGTAAATGTATACCACAAAATTGGCGTTGTGATTTCGATACAGATTGTACAGATGGTTCAGATGAATTGAATTGTCCAAAACAGAATTGTACAATACATCAATTCACATGTAATAATGGTCGTTGTATTAGTGATAAATGGAAATGTGATGGTGAGAATGATTGTCGTGATGGTAGTGATGAATTAGATTGTATAATAAATGAACCATATACATGTAAAAATGATGAATTCCATTGTAAAGGTGGTGGTATTTTATGTATACCACCAACATGGCGTTGTGATGGTGAACAAGATTGTCGTGATGGTAGTGATGAATTAGATTGTAATAATAATACATGTTTAGATTCACAATTCTCTTGTGGACCACCAACAAATCGTTGTATATATACAACATGGGTATGTGATGGTGATAATGATTGTATAAATGGTAAAGATGAACAAAATTGTACAACATTAACAACACCATCATTAACAACAACAACAACAACAACAAATAATAAACAACCTGATCAATTTTCACCAACTAAAAATGGTACATGTCATGATTGGATGTTTAAATGTGAAAATACTAGATGTATACCGTATTGGTGGAAATGTGATAATGCTGATGATTGTGGTGATGGTAGTGATGAAATAGGTTGTCCAACATTAACATCAACAACATCTACAACAACAACAACAACACCAACAACAATTAATCCAATAAATTATCCAACATTAAAACCATCCGGTTATTGTGGTAATAATCAGTATTATTGTACATCAGGTGGTGGTGGTTGTATATTCTCATCATGGGTATGTGATGGTATGGAAGATTGTTTAGGTGGTGAAGATGAACGTAATTGTGATAATGTAATTAATTGTACAAAAAATCAATTTAAATGTCGTATGGATGGTAGTTGTATTGATATTAAATATGTTTGTGATCATAAATTTGATTGTCCTGATGGTACAGATGAAACATCATGTGAACATAATAATAACAATAATAATAATAATAATAATCATCCAGCTACACCAAGTTGTTCAATTGGTTATTTCCCATGTGATGGTAATACATGTCATCCATCTGCATATTTATGTGATGGCAAATTAAATTGTAAAGATGGTTTTGATGAGCAAAATTGTACAAAACAATCACGTATTTATCAAGTATTACAAATGGGCATTGATGAAAGAGGTATTACAAATAATAGTTTATTATTATATTGGTGGATACCAACACCAGATAATATACAATTAGAATTTCAACCATCTATATCACAAATTGATAATGATAAGAAATGGTTAAATCAAAGTTGGATAGATGCAAATGATTATAAATTTATCAATTTAAAACCATTCACAAAATACAATATGACAATTTATGTACGTATTAAAAATACAACAACTATATTCCCACCAGCAAAATATTTCATTGCAACAACAAATGAAGGTATACCAAGTGAACCATGGAATATAACAGCAAAACAAAAGAATGGTTCACATATATTGATAACATGGAATCAACCGACACAACCAAACGGTATTATACAATATTATCAAATCTCATGGTATCCACCATTACCACCAATCAAATTGAAATTGAGTGGTAATGAGACGGCACATCTTCTAGCTGCTGATTTTCAACATAATCAAAACTATACATTTTATGTAAGTATCGACCAGCAAGCGAACCAATTAAAAATTTTTTAATTTGTTTATTTTTTTGTTGCATAGGTAATAGCCCATAATCGTAATTATGAGAGTAAACCATCTGAAACAACAACAATACAATTTGATGGTGATTCAGCCGATTTAGAAGCATTACATGAATTACAAATAACGAAAGTAACAAATAATAGTGTGCATTTAACATGGAAATATAATAAACAAAAGAATTATGATGGTTTCTTAATAAATATATTAACAGATAAACCATATCCAAAGATGTTATCATTAAAAACAAATCAAACATTTATTGAAATTAATCAATTAGCACCTGGTGTACGTTATCATTTCAAATTGAATGTATATAAAAAATCATTTTATGGTCCAATCAGTGATGTTAGTGCAACAACAGATGGTAATCAATTACCAGAAATTACATCATTACAAGGTGGTATAACAGAAACTGGTACAACAGTGAAATTAAGTTGGGAACGTCCGAAAGATTCAAGAAAAATCGATTGGATTTATGGTATTTATTATGGTATTAATGAAGATGAATTATTTGAAAGTAAATTTCCTCATTTTTTCCAATAATAGAATAATAATAATGATAATAAAAATTGTATATTTTCTAGAACCACGTGTAACAACAGCAAATCTAACAACAACTATTATAAATCTACAAGCATGTGAAATCTATATGTTTAATATTGGTATTGTTGGTCCTTATGGTTATGGACCATTATCACGTAGTTCAATTGAAATACGGACGAAATTGAATAAGAAAGCACCACCGAAAAATCTACATGTAGAACAAAATGGTGATAATCCATTAGAAATGAAAATCGAATGGTCACCATCATGTCCATCATCTCAAGTTTCTTATATTGTAAGTTTATTATTATTATTATGGGAATTGTTTTAGATAGATTAACTTTTATTAAAATTTTGTTAGATTGAAATCAATGAGAGAACACTTAGAAATGTTTGGACAATAAAGAAAACGAATCCACAAATCTTATCACATATTACAAAGATAATGTATGGTGGTGTTTATGATGTACGTATAGCAACTGATGATCCTGATGCAATCTATACAGATTATGTACGTTATAATGGTCCACAAATACCACAACCATATGAATTAAAACCGGCAATACAATTGAATGGTAGTTTTATTGTTTATTGGCAAGAACGTAATCTACCACAACAAGTTGGTAAATATCAATATGAAATATTAATTAGTAATGGTAATGTATTGAATGAAACAACAGCTGAGAAATATTTAATTGATCATCCACCATTTATCTATACAAATACAACATCGAATATGTATACATTTGCTGTACGTATAAAAACCGATAAAAATTATACATCAGCATTATCAGAACATATTAGTTTAGCAAATAGTAGTATACCAATGTCTAATACTAGTTTAACATTAATATTAACATTAACATTTATTGGTTTAATTGTAATAACAATATTAATAATATTTATTATAAAACATCGTCGTTTACAAAATAGTTTTACACGTTTTGCTAATTCACATTATGATACAAGATCTGGTGCGGCCACATTTGATGATCATAATGGTTTAGATGATGATGAAACTAGTCCACAAATTGTTGGATTTTCTGATGATGAACCACTTGTAATTGCATAATCATTTTCAACAACCAAAAGACTTGAATTTTTCATAATAATTCAGTGTGATTGTTTGTTTGAATATTACACCAAAAATCTATCTCTCTCACAATACTACTTGTCCATTTTTAGCTACAATGTTATGACGATTCCAAAATTTATTATTATTATAAAAACAAAACAAAAATAAATTGACCTAGTCTTATATAAATATAAACATTATCTATTGTTGTAAGTTTTATGTCTTGAAATAGAATTCAATTGAAAATGGGTGTGATCTACGACATACGTTTTCTTTCTACTGAGGTATTCTTTTATCGTTTTACGTTTTTCGTTTTTTTTTTTTTAAGTTTTCAGTCCTATTAATTTTAAGTCAAATTTCTGTGATACAGTTAAGTTAACAAAGCAAAAAAAAATCAAATAGATAAATAAATAATGGGAATTTGACTGTCCTTTTACTATAATGTTATTATTATTATTGTAACTTAGATATGTTGAAATAAAGAATTTTAAAATAATAATCATTTTATTATCTAATTTCATGCTTTTATCCTAATCGTACACTCCCAATGTTTCATTTACTTATATAGAAACTGCGTGTTATTGGTTGAGTAGGATTCATAAATGTTTTTTATGAATTATACATACACCACTACCATCATCATTACTAAACGTCTCGTAATTTGACCAGAGAATCTGGAATCGGGGGAGAATTGAACATTTTTAAGAGTACACGACTATGGTAACCGCTTATCCTTGTCCTAGAGTAAAGGGGTACCGGGAGTCAATTTCTGGTAGTATTCCCAGCATAATGATTCTCTTATTGGGAAGGTAAACGGCAATGCAAACCGTTTACCCAATTGTACACTATACATATATATATACAGGATTGGGGGCTCAAGTGTCGCAGTGATTCGAGATCGAACATTTTGTAAAGAAGGGACAGAAATAAAAGTTCTAAGAACGTATACGGTGACACCTCAGTAGTACCTTGGGACAGTCAAAAAGGCAGTGTACACGTTCTGTCCCTTTTCTAGACATGCAAATCTCGAATCACTGCGACACTTGAGCCACCAACCCTGTATAGAGTAGTGTTATTATTATAATATTACAAATCGGCTATTGTTATCAGTCAGTTCGTCCTGAAACGCTCTGTACATATAAAAACATTCGTTTATCGTAATCAAAGTTCGTATAGCGCGTTTTGACTACTAAAAAAATGGTTAAATCAACAAAACTATACCATCGCAATGAAAAGGGAAGGAATATTTACAAATTGTAAGTATAGATAAACAAGAATTGTTGATGATCAGACGGCGGTTGATTCGTTACTAAACATACGGGCCAAACTTTTGTTTACCTCTACTTGGATTGTAAATTGATTTCTATTATTCTATTTTATTGTAAGTTTACAAAGGGTTTAATTATCATATTTTAAAGTCATGATATTACACATAGATGTGTTGATTAATTTTTAGAAAATACTTAAACAAAATGTATTCTTACACTAATATCGGGTAAAGATAAGCAATTGCAACATTTTTTTTTTGTACGTGTGCTATTCTGGTTTTAAAGAAATAATTAGGAGGTGACTTATCCATCATTAGGGAGATATCTCGAAAAATTTTCGACTATCCTCCTCCGGGGCTAGAACCCGCGATGATAAGTAGACGCCTCCGTGGTATAGAGGTGTTCGCACACCTCAAGCCGCGAAAGCAGAGGAGGTCCGGGTTCGATCCCCGGAGGAGGATAGTCAAAAAATTTTCGAGATCTCTCTCTAATGATGGATAAGTCATCCCCTAATTATTTCATTCCAACACCATCATGGAAATATTTTATTATATTCTGGTTTTGTCGCTAGTTTAAGATCATGTCAGAATCAAAGCAAAAACGTAAAAATACATAATTTGGGAGTGCTACAATCAATTGTTAAGAACGAGTAAATCAGCGGATTCCACGGTATTTTGGTTTTCATTTATCCGATACAATCTCTCAAGTAAATTTCTTTCGTTAACAATCAAATACCGAATTTGGGTAAAGAAATATTACGACAAAAAGCTACATTTAATTTCAAGTATGATGAAACTTACCTACTTGACATCAAAGTAACATGAGATAGGTATTTTTGCCTGTGCATTCGCATATCCATCCCTTAATAAACGAACGTAACCTTCACGTAAAACGAATATGGAACCCCTTGTCGTTCCTTATCTAAAATTCGTTTTGTTTTCACTTGAGAAATAAAAAGTCCAATCTGATTTTTAGAAAATGTAAATCTTTATTGATTAATTTTTTTATACAATAATAATTAAGACATTAAACAGCCATTGCATATCCAACATTAAGAGAACAACTGACAATAATACTGATTAGATTATATTTAAGATTTTGTTTGTTCTTTTTTTTTTGTTTTCCAGCCACATAAGAATTTTAATTAAGAGAACGATAATTAGTAATTTTATAATAATTATGCAGATACTGTTTCAGCACGATGTTTATCTTGTTCTTTTCTAATATTATCGATTAATTCTTCTAATAATTGTATTAATGGTGAATTATGTTGATATTGATGATAATAACCAGTACTTGGTACAGTTGCTGACAAAATATCATTATTATTTCTACCAAATCGCAAAAAATTACTATTCCTACCAAAACGTAAATAGTTACTACTACCACTGTTTCTTTTATAATCTGTTGGATAATTAGATGATGTATCACGTTTGTTACGATGATGTTTCTGACCATCAACATTCTAAAATCATTACTATCAAGCATCATCAATATCAGATAAAATATAGATCAAACTTACATCTATATTCCGACCAAATCGGATGAAATTCGAACCGTTATCTGATGAACGTCTACCAAAACGTAAGAAATCCTGTTTGTTACGTCCAAAACGTATGAAATGATCATTTTTATCACCAAGTTGGCCAGATCGTGTTGGTCGTGGAAATTTCTGATCATATAAATTATCAGAAATAGATGAATCACGACGTTTTATTAATGTTAATATACCATCATCATTTTTATCATTATTGTAATATCGATGTATCTCATCATCTGGTTCATCAAAATAATCTTCTGTTGAATAGTAAAGTGATTCATACAGATCGGGTGATAATTGATAAAGATTATCATTGTTATTATTATTATAACACCAGACAGTATGATGAAGCAATAGAACTATAATACAGATCAGTGATAATGATGACATGACTCTGTAACACACAATTAAAACTATTTGGATTAATTGTTGATAATCTGCGACGACTTTTTAATAAATAAGACAAAAATAAGACAAGTAATAAAATAGAGATTCAGGTAATGAAACATTCAACACCGATCTTCCTGATAAGAATTATGATAACAATCAAGAGAGAAATAAATTGATATATGACAAAGCTTATGAAGACTCATTGCTTTTCCTTTATATATGTCTGTGTGTGTGTTGATAACACTGGAGGCGTTAAAATTCTCCCTTTAACGTCTCCCTTCTTAAATGATACACACAACATAGGTATGATGGTAGAATTTAATCTAATATGTGTCTCACGATTTTATCTGTTAAAGTTATAAGATCTTGATAAATTGTACGTGCACAAGATATAATTGACCTTTCATAATCAAGATATAACAATGGTGTCGTTTCTATTTTCACACCACCAACGAACAACGAAACAACAGCCTATTATATCCCTACTATAACAACAACAACAACAACAACAACTTGATTATCACTCATTTGGTAAATGTAACTTAATTCTGTTTGGGATTATTAAATATGATACGCAGCAAATTAAGAGATTCTTTTTTTTTTCAAACAGATTGTACATGTGGCATGAATTTAATCAGAAAAATGCAAAAAGGAATCGATACTGATAATGTGAAAATACGTTTAATTAATTAATTAATTTGGGTTTTATTCTATAATCATCTAATTATATTGATGAGTATGGGTGTAAAAATGGTGGATGCGCCGGGAGAATAATAATCTTATTGTTCTGGCAGTTTTAAATTTGAAAAAAAAACATAAAAAATTGTTATATTTTACAGATTTTCATCGTATTATTATTATGTAATGTTAGAGGTAGTAATTATTTCGTTTCCCCTACAATCAACTATGAAATTGTGTTATCAACTCATCGGAAAAGGCAAACAATAATCGTAGCAAACACATCGTCTTCTACATTGATGTTTGAGTTATCCAAAAATTATATGTACACTTCCTATGATTTATTGTTAGCTTGCCACCGAAGAATTTGATTGCTTGTACAGCTTAAGGGTATTTTAAAATTTACAAGAAATCAACGGGAGGGTAGATAATTATTATTAATTGTTGTACGGTTTAGAACAAGTTCAGGTCTTGTTATGGCTTATTAAACTGATTTCCAAATTTCTAAATATATTTATGTAGATATAGCTTATGTGGTAGAGTAGTAATTTTCAACTCAACTATACTGATATTACCTTCATTTGTGTTAAACAATTGAGAGAAATCGTAAACATGTTTCGAATACAAAAGCATTTATTCGCGTGTCTAATTTTGTGAAGTGGGAACTGGAAAATCTAACAACTTATTTTGATTGTTTACGAGGAAAATTATTAGTTAGAGGACTCTCTGGATCTCTCTTTCAAAAACCACAAATTTTACAAAATGTAATCGATCAAATCGAGGAATCACAGTTCATCTTTCAGGGGTGAGTAGTTTTAAAAATGTATAACGACTAAAAGTGTGCACTTAAATTTCTGCAATTTTTATATATTTCTTTTGAAAGATGCAAAAGATCCATGAAAATCCTCAAGTGGCTTCAACTTGTTTATTTACAAAGAATCCTTAATGTATTCGTCAAACAGATTGTTTACAATCATCTCTGTAACAATTTTTAGTATCAATCTTAGGATCAAGGCCAACAAAGAGGATAGACTCCGTACAAATTACCATGGCACGATCGTTTGTACTTATGTATATTGAAATGTTGCTTTTTAAGGCACGTATGGAAGAATTTTACTGGGACACGGCCTGACTCTTGGTGGCAGTATTTAGGATACAAAGAGAGTTTTCGAAAGCTTTTAAAGTTCCCGAAAGAATTCATTGATAATTAATTGAATGACAAGGAACAACATCAAACAACTGCTGTTTTCTGAAATTTAAACACTTTTTTTTTATTAAAGGTGGATCATTTTACGTATGTACTACATCTAGACTTTCACAGCAAATCCTATTTTATTGCTATTATTGATTGAGAACATTGACGATTATACTTGGAAATTTCACATACAACACACAAGAAAAGTAGATACCTAAATGAATTGAAAATTATTCAACATCACTTCGTTTATTTTTCAAGTTGTCTTCTTATAAAGATACATACATATATGATAGATGTATGCAGCTTGGTAAGTGTAAATTGGTAAAATTTGAATATTTATGGTTGTAATTACGGTAGGTAGTGGTATGTTAACATGAACGACATATACATAAAAAGATTTCCCACTACGTAAATATTCTGTGAAATGAAAATTTCAAATATTACTTATCAAATTATAAAGGTTTTCTTTATCATCCATTGTACGTTAAATAACACGACAAATAAATTTAAAATATTTTTAAAAATAAAGAGGCGGTGTGTTTAATTATTTCTTACACCAACCTATGAATAACATCTTCAAATATTGATATTTACATAATTGAAATTTATAAGAGAATATAAATAAACGTTAATAAGATAGAAATAACATTCATTGTAAAAGATTCAATAAATATTTAATAAAATCATCAATTCGTTTCCCGATAGAATATCGTTATCGTCGTCGTCATCATCGTCGTTTTCTTCTGTTATCTTTTATTTCCAATCATTGTTTTTATCAAAGCTGATAGTGGTGAACTTTCCCACAAAGATATACACCAAAGTTAAATTGAGAGTTCTTACATATATATCGTGACGAAGTCCCATTGGAACAAACGATCACATTATGGCAACAAGAGAATTTCCAAATACTTAAACTGTCTAGTAAGTAGGAATATAAATGTCTCATTGGGATAGGGTATTATTTGTTTGTCCTATACCCTGAAGTTGTGCGAACTGTATTGGAAACTTTAACTTTTATTGTAAGTATTTCGAAATTATAAAGATCGAAAAAATATTTTAAAATGTGCAAAAAGAAAAGAGAGCAGCAACAATAATTACGTAAATGTTTAAAATAATAATTAGAGGAGTAACACAAGGGTATAATTAGTTGACAAATTTATACAGAAAAGTTTTGTTAGCATAGTCCTTAATCATTATTTAAATAGATATAAACAATTGAATCTCCAATTATCACAATAATAAGGGAGAATAAAATGCAAAATTGGATATTAACGGTAGTAAATGTAACGACGTTTTAGATTTTCATCGTTTTTTTGCATAAAACAAAATTTATGGGCTCGCTTATAATAAAATAATTCTAAAGAATATTTCAAGCGTAATGTGGCTACATTTTTGTTAGATTTTCTACGATGAAATTTCTTATTTTATCAAATTATCAATAGTTTTGCAATTATTATAGATGAAGTAGTCACCCGGCGCATCCACCATTTATATCGCCATAGACTAATCCGATACAAATTGAAAATATTCTTTTTTAATCATTCGACATTTGGGAATTCAAAGGTGAAATGCTGCACCTTACAAATATTTTTGCCCTAATTAAGAACGCAAAGTTAGAATTTAGATCATCCGTTACTGGAACATTTTCAGTGTAAAACAAATAAAAGTCGGGCATTTATACGGATTGGAACAGCTTAAGAATACAATTGTATTGTTGTTGGTAATTTTAAATGAGAAAAATGAAGCCAACAACAAACATAAAGTCGGTGAGATTGTAATTAAAAAAAAAAAAAACAAATATTCAGAAGTAGGAAGAATACCTATGTGCGGATGAAACAACACAATGGCATTATTAATTTTCAAACTTTGTTGTTATCTAACTCTTTCAATTTCAGTAGTTTTCAAATAAGTTACTTAAAAACATTAGTTTTCATTAGATTATTCGTTATTTTACTACAATCCTCTTGGGCTTTATTTTAAATCCCAAACGAAGGTAAGTTTAATCAACACATTTCAAAACTTCCAATTCTTTGGAGAATAAAAACAACAAAACACAAAAATAATAACAAATAATAGTTTATTTACCTTAAACTGTTGTTGTTGTTGTTATTATAAATAATAACAAAGTTGTAGTTTGTACTTGACGCACAACTGGTTGCGGATCAACAGGCGTTCCACGATGATCCTGTGCAAGGATAAAGCTTTATCCTTTTCAAAGCGCCTACATACATACACATAATAAAACTTAAAATTATGGTGGGGATGG
>JAZBGY010000944.1:0-21575 GCA_037414755.1 Lydus trimaculatus | reverse complement strand
ATCATCAACATCGATGAAATTATTGTCTGGCAAGCTTCTTAATTGACAACTTAATTATGGTAGAATTGACGAATGTGATGTAGAGCTATGATGCTTTTATCAAACTTTTTCACTCTAATTCTGGTCTATAAAAACAATCAAATTTCTTCAAAAATCATCAATTTTATTCATTTCCTGATATTTTATACCAAATGTCTGTTAATTATCTTCCCTTTTACTTAATTCAACAAACTTATGGTAAGTTCATTTATCGTAAAAGAAAAATTGTAATTGTTACTGATAGCTGATTAGTAAAGACGGTCCAGCTTGCTTACTGTTTTCTCTCATATGTCTTCTATTTCACACAAAGGAATTCTCTTTATGACTTAATCCAAATTTATTGTTAAAAGTCGTGAGCATTAAATATCAACTGGTGTGCGGGCGTGCGGACAAGTAACGGTTTGAATTTAACATGTTTTTCTTTTTTGTTTCACAGTTCTTCCATCATTGTTCTTTATGGTATATTCGATAATACCACCATAGTATGGATGTTTTCATTTTAATTCATTAATACCTTTAGGGTGTTTTCTTTATAATAACAGCAATGTATTGAAAACAGAACTTGAGGCATTTATGGAACATACACTGATATCATGCAGATTAAAGGTGTAGACGTTAATCCTTACTATCTAACTAAGATGATATGAGGAAAAAAATTACTTATGACTAGCTTGAAAATATATTAAAAGCAAACAATTCTTAATATTTATTGATTTATTATGAAAATTAAACAACCTCTATAATAATGAATGAATAGAAATAGTTGGTTATCTGAAAAATAACTGACTTGAGAGACAAAAAAATATAAATAAATGTCGACGATTTATATCTATATACGTAGAGAATATCTTCAAGAAAGGTACAAGCTTCTATTTATATAAATATACCGAAATTTGGTTTATACAACAGTATAGTAGAACATATTGAACATAATAGCAAAGTCAGTGTAAGGGTATGTAACACCCTTAAGCTAAAAGTCTAACATCCCTTTCAATGATCAACAAATTAAACTTTAATCCATTAACACAAAAATCTACATCTCTATCTTGAAAGCAATAATTAGGTTTCTTCAAATACTACACAATTCTGTATGATTTCTATAAAATAACATTGTTTGAATGGAATAAATCAATCAATGGTTAATTCGTCTTTCACACATTATGTATTATTTGCCATGACGGTATATTTCTATAAACAGTTTTGTGGAAAGTTTATCTCTACTTTGCGGAAATCCACAGATTTACACTCATGGATATCCTTGTCATCTAACAAGGAACGTAGATACAGTTTGTTCCAATTTATATTTCTTGTTTGTATAGGTATATTGTCTCTTTTAAATGTTGCATTTTATTGATTTGTTCTCAATTGTGTTGTTGTGTAAATGTAGAAGGTAACCCTATCCGCATATGTAGCATAATGAGGAGCGTCGATAGGTATAAAGTCTTACTTTCTTTTATTTTTAACATCAAATCAACAGATTTTATTATACTTAAATGTTGAAGTTAACTATGGAGTTGTCAATAGAAACACACTAATAATTTGTGTCAATCTGACTCAATTCGATACAATGGTATGTGGTGGTCTGCGGCAAAATTTTGCGAAGTTAAGTTTTGATAAATCGCTAATTCTGTATTCATCTTTGATTATATAGGTAATGCACCGATTGTAGTACTAATTGTACGTAGATGTGGAACTTAAAGTTCAATATTGATTTTAGATAATTTGGTGTTGGTTATAACTGGACCAAACTGGACCAAAAAACGTTATAATGAAGGTGCTGAAATTTTGTTTTAAATGTACTACAATTCCCATTGATTACATTGCTCCATATTCGTGGATATATACTGCGTTTTAGTATCACGTACTAACACTAAATTAGTAATGCAATAGTGTCTGATGCAAAAAATGTGATATAGTAACTGTTGAAGTAATATTCAGTTGATGAAAAAATAATGTTTGTGCATGATATACCACCAAATTGGTTTAAAAATGTCTGAAGCATTTGTTGGTAATTGGTCGAATTACCAATAAATGTTGCAGACATTTTTAAACCTCTTGGTGGTGTTAAACCACACATGCATATGTTGGACTATTCATAAATTATTACAAAAATAAAACTTGAAACGGACTTCTAATTCTTTTAATCACAACATAAACACGCAAGTTTATTGAAGCTAAAGTAATAAGAACAAAAAAAAAACACATTCTAGTTCGTATCAAGTTAGGTTTCTGAATAAACACTTTACAGCCGTACCATGAGGAGCAGGCCCGACAATAGGGGGGTACAGCCGGTACAAATTACCGGGACTCAGAATGGTCCCCGACGTCGTTGTAACTGTAATGTAACGTCTTTTTTGGGGCCTGTGGAAGAACTGTACTGGGGTCCATGGAAGAATTTTACCGGAGGGCCCAGTCTGGCTCTTGGCGGCCCTGATGAGGAGGGGTGCAGTACCATTATTATTACTTTTAAATTGATTATCTACTTAATTATCGGATATTGGGGGGGGGGGAGGATGTCACAAGGAATATGTTATATGTATGCTGCTGGATTATAAAGACCTTCTTATTACTACTTCGTATTACTACATTCTTACAGTAACTCTAACAATAACCAGAAATGCAATATAAATCCCTTATGGACACCAAGTCTAGTCTATACAACATAAACCCCCAATCATAGACCCCAATGGTAATGGTACTTTATCTAGAAGACTATAATATTTGTTCAATTATCTAACAGGTCGTGATTAATGTCCATTTTATTACATGTAGCGACATCTCTTATTATTTATATTTAATTAATTCTGTCAAAATTCTCTCAACTGTCATGTGTCATAAACTAACCTTACTGTTGTAGAATAAATGCTTATTTAAAGTTATTTCATATTTTAATTAAATTTAATCAATTCAAATCATAATTGTTTAAACAATAAATGTAAATAAATAGAAGAAGAATGTTGATTAAATGTGTATTATATCAAATATCCATATTAATTTTAATATACACGTCATCAATCAATTGTTTACCGGATGAAGGCAAATGGGATTTTAATCTAACAAAAGTAACAACAATTTTCGCTGAGAATTTCCACATTAATTTTCAATTATTTCTAGGCTGATAATTATTTCTATTTATCAAAAAGTTTATATAAAGGTGCACAAGTATTCATACAAGTGAATTGTGAAACACAAGAAGAAACAAATATTAAAATCAATTTGGTCATATTGCCATCATTGTGTTGGCAATATGAAGATGCTTTAAATCAAGCAAAAGAGGTATGTGTGTGTGTGTATATAATTTGATTTCAATAATTAATAAAACTAATTAAAATTGTAGATAATTAAATCAGATAAAAATTATGGTAATGGTACAATTCATCATTTAACAAATACATATAAATGTGATGATCATATATTATTAGATAGTGCAAAATTAGATAAAGATGTGAAATCTTTACATACATACACATTACCAAATTATATAATACCACATGATGGTGTATATGTTTTAGTATTTGAGGTAACACCAGATATTGATATTAATTTCAATGTTGGTATACATATACAAATGCATAGTTCATATGGTTATTTATCAGCAGCTGATTGGCCATTATTACCATTTTATGGTTTTATGTGTATATTTTATATAATCTTAGGTAGTATATGGTTATTATTATCATTTTTACAATGGCGTGATTTATTACGTGTACAATTTTGGATTGGTGGTGTGATATTATTAGGTATGTTAGAGAAGGCAACATTCTATGCTGAATATCAAAGTATTAATACAACTGGTATACGTGTACAAAATGCAATGTTATTTGCTGAATGGGTATCATGTGCTAAACGTACATTAGCTAGAATGTTGGTTATAATTGTTAGTCTTGGTTTTGGTATTGTTAAGCCACGTTTAGGATCAACATTACATCGTGTTGTTGGTGTTGGTTTTCTATATTTTATATTAGCATCTAGTGAAGCATATATGAGAATTATACGACGTAAAAATGATCAAGGACGTGATTTATTAGTAGCATCTGTACCATTAGCTGTATTAGATTCAGCAATATGTTGGTGGATATTTAGTGCATTAGTTAATACAACAAGAACATTACGTTTACGTCGTAATGAAATTAAATTATCATTATATCGTCATTTTACAAATACATTAATATTTTCTGTTATTGCATCAATATGTTTTATGTTATATTCGATAAAAACACATCATTTAGTTAATTGTTTGATTATATGGAAGGATATATGGTTGGAGGATGCATATTGGCATATATTATTCTCAGCATTATTATTAGTTATTATGATTTTATGGCGGCCAACGAATAATAATCAACGATATGCATTTGTACCATTATTAGATACTGGTGATGATGCTGATGATGATGATGAAGAAGAACAATTAGTTAATGATGCATATGGTGTTAAAATACGTATTAATCATCATTCTAAACAACAACAATCATCAAATAAACAATCACAATCACCGAGGAATACAGTTGATGATGATTTGAAATGGTTAGAAGAGAATGTTAAAAGTGATACAGCATTACCGATTCTTGATTCTGATGAGGAACTTTTCAATACAAGATTTGAAGTTTCTAAAATGCAATAAAAATATTATTACTTTATTCATGTACTATATCTATATATATATTTATAATAATTATGTTGCCATTCTGTGAGAATTTTAATGTGATCTCCAATGAATATTTGCCAATTTCTCTCAAGCTTTATGTTTATGTTTGAAATGGTGTGTTCATTTGAAATATTGAAAGAAGCTAGAAAAACGCTTCTAAATTTGTGTTAATTCCCTTGACTATAAAATTTCGTTATTATTTATGATTTTCAGTATTATGTCTAGATTTTGTTTGGAAAACTTAACAAAAAAAAAAGAAATTAATTGTAAATATTCTAATGTTTACCCAACTATATTACACACATGTAATTATAATTAGCACAAAAAAAATTAATGTTTTTGTGATTTCAAATGTTAAATGTAAATAGTAACAAGAATAATAAACATTCTTGAAACAATTATGTTTTTTTTTTGTATGAAAACAAACAAACAAACAAAAATAATGGAACTACGCTAGTTTTGTTGGCTTCACAAATGTCCTCTTTCGTTTCAATTTCTGTGTAACACCGACTTTATGCAATTGTGATTGTAATTCGGAGAAGATCTCCAGTTGTTCTTCTTCCGGAATCGTTCGCCTATAAAATAAGAATTAATTAAATTCAATTTATCTTCGGTAAACATTAAATAATAAACATGTACATGTATTGTTTCATTAAATCGTATCTCTCCCATGGTGTTTGTGATTCTTTGGCACGTCTCAATACTTTTTCTGGTAGTTCTGGTAATTCGACACCTTTCAAATTTTGTCGTTCCCATCGTTCCAACCATGGACGTGGTTTTAATTTCACTTTAATATCATTTATTGGTATTGGTGCACCTTCAGCTGGTATTTCTTGTTCCATATTTGGATCGAAAGTGCTATATTCAGGTAGAGCATCGCGTAAATACAATAAATGATTGTCTAGACGTTTTTCTAAACGTAACACTTCGATACTACGAATCGTTGGATCATACATTTCATACAGTATTTCGACACCCTTCAATATATAAAAAATAATAATTAAAACAATTCAAATTGAGTATTAACTATTTGGATAAGAATTACTTGATGGTCGATAACGTTTCTTAAAATAAAAGTCGCTCGTAATCCACAACCGTCTCGTTTGATACAAATGCCAACAAATCGATGTGGTTTATTTGATGAATGTGGATCAGATGATGTTACAGCCAAAATTGAACCTAACATAACAACAAAATTATAAAGAACAATCTATCTATTCTATTTTTAATTGAGAATTATCAACTAACCAACATAAAATTCCGGTATATCGATATTTGTACGTCTAGCAATCATATCATTACGTTCTAATTTCTCTCTAATAGTGTTACGAAATTCAAATTTTGGATCTGGTAAAAATTCAGGATAAACATGACGATATTCGAGTACACTTTTACGAATATTTTCCGATTTGATTGATTTTGTTAGATTCTCTTTTTGGTGTTGTTCTTGTTGTTGTAATTGTGGTGGTTGTTCCAATGCATTGGAAAAACGTCGGAAACCTAAAAATTATAGCTCTCAACATTTTATTTTGTTCATTTTAAATAAATTTTCGGCAATACTTTTGAAATATTGGCGTAATTTGAACGAATTATTAGAAAATCGGGGCAACATTTTGCACAAAACAGATGACAAAATCTAAGGTTATGTTACTCGAAAAATTTTAGGTTAGCTATAGTAGTTGTTAAAAAAATCACTAGATGGGGCAACGTTTGATGGAAAACCTTAGAACGTTGTTGCCAAACTAGTAATAAATCTAGTATTTTATTAAGTCATTACGCCTTTTACAATTCTATCAGAAACAAACATTACAAGTAATTATATAAATTGCGTAATTCAAGAAGTTTTCAATTATTTTTCATCATTTAGATTCAAAGATTTGTTACATTATGAAGAGGGGAATATATTGCGGAATTTTAAAACAATCTGGCAACAACATAGCTGAAATTTTCTGACATGTGTCATCTTTCCAATTTTTTTTGTGAATTTCCTTCATTTTCCTTAACAGTTTACTGTTTGAAAATAATAAATGAAACGATGATAACAGTGTTGTGAAATAAAAAGCGAATATATCGTTTTATCATAAAATGTTCCCATTATTAAGTGAAATCCACTTTTGGAGTACACAAGAAGATGTTATTATCAAGCATACAGATTATGGGTGTTTTAAGTAAGAGAACAACAGTAATTTTAATATATGTATGCATGTGTAATTATAATGTTTACAATAATTTGTTTTTGTCTGTCTTATCATCTACAGATATTATTCCAAACGTGATTTAAATGATTCATTGGGTTATTTAAGTAAGAAGAAATATTGTGAACAAAGAGGCTACATATGGAATTTACCAAATAAACGACCACAAAGATTACGTGATAAATTAAAAGAATTAGAAGATTATCTATTACATAATAAAATTGTATGTTTCCAATGGTCTGATAATAATCAATTATTACAATTATTATTATCAACTGGTGTTTTGGTTAATATTACAATTAATTGTAATACTGGTGATTTGGTGGCTATTAATTTTGAAAAACAATTAGCTACAAAACTACAAGTTAATATTCTATGTGATGGTTAGATTTTTTATTTTATTCAATTTCAATCGAAATTAATTTTAATTGTGTTAAAGGTGTTATTCTGGGTCAACAGCAGATCATCTGTATATGTAATGATGGTCATGTATTAGGTTATGGTGGTCCATGGCGTGATGGTTGGATTGTAGAAGGTGGGCCACGTCGTCATTTAAATTATCATAATGATTGGTTAGTTGTATGGGGTAAAATTGTATCTGAACATCCACAACCATGGAGTCCACTTGGTAAAGATTATCAACGTGCTAATTTACATTTATATTGGATTAATTATCATGGTGCTGAATTATTGGCATATAAAAAAACTGATGGTGATCCAATTGATGTGATTGTTAGTAATTATAATTTACGTACAATTATATTAATTGAACAAAAAGTTACATTAAAAGGCACTGTATCAATTGAAATAAGTAATTTGGAATTGATTAAAAATAATTTAAAAAGGATTACAGTAACATCCGTACCATTACAAACACAAGTTAGTTGTTGTTGTTTGAATAAACGTGAGGATCGTTTATTGATTGGTTGTATTGATGGTTCATTAGCATTATTAGATCGTAATTCTGGTATAACGAAAACAATAAAAGCATTATTTATACCGAAATTTATTGAATGGCATCCATTTGGTACAATTGTTGTTATAACAAATGAACGTGGACAATTGCAATATTTCGATATAGCATTGAATTGTATTAAAACACAATTAATTAGTGAAGATTGTACACCGATAGCATTAATTGATTTATCATGTTATTTTAATGTTCAATTAAATGTAAATTCAATATGTTGGGGACAAAAAGATTTAATTCTATCATTAGAACAAGGACCATTAGTTTTAATTAAACATTTGCAACAATCATTAACTGTACAATCATTGATTTGTAAATATTTAAAAACAAACAAAATCGATAAAGCAATACGTTTATTATTAAGTTGTGAATTTACTGAACAAAGTTTCAATCATTTACAAAAAATATCAACATATTTATTAACAAAACCAATGACAAATGAGAATGCAAAATATTTACAAGATGTTTTAGGTTATTATTATAATCCATCAATACCAATACCAACAAATCTACGTAATCGTTTCAATAATCAAATTTTATCAATTAGTCGTCGTTTCTTCCATCAATTAGTACGTACAGAAATGTTTGAAATTGCATTTCTATTAGCTGTTGATTTACAACATCATGATCTATTTATGGATTTATATTATGTTGCTATTAAAATTGGTGAAACTGAAATGGCAGCTGCGGCACGTGCACAAGCATCAGCATTATTAAGTCATTGTTCTAGTGAAGTATCCAATTGTTCAAGATCATCATGTTCGCAATGTTCTAATAATGATGATGATGACGATAATGATGGTGATAGTTGTGATAGTTGTAGTAATCATAATGATCGTGATGATGATGATGATAATAATCATCAAATTTTACATGATAATAATATGATGACGACAAATTTCAATCAAACATATCCGAAAACATTGCCACCAATTCCAAATATAACAACAAATCGAGCAAGAGCGACATATGTTAAAGCTCCACAAGTACCAGTACATTTTACAACAAATACAAATATTAATAACAATAATAATAATAATAGTGGTAGTAATAGTAATAATAAAATCAATTCTTCTTTAGTAAAACCACCTATAGTTCCACCATTACCTGTGGCACCACCTCTTCCAAACTTGAATAGTACAAATTTACGATTACCGAATAATTCTTATAAATCATCATCATTGTTGAATCAGCCATCAATATCATTACCATCATCATCATTAGGTCATAATACAATTTATCATAATACTAGTATTAGTGGTAGTGGTGGTGTAATAAAAAAAGTCCAACCAAAAGTGAAATTTTCCGATACAGTAACAGCATTTATTGTACCGGAAATAAAGAGACCATCACCAATACGACAATTACCACCACCATTACCATCACATTTAACTGATCCACAAAAGGAATTAGCTGATAGTTTACCATTATGTCATCCGAATGAGGAATATCTAAAAGATTTTACACCGATTCAGAAAGATGATAATAGTGGTAGTTGTGACAATAATGTACAACAACAGCAACAACAGCAGCAGCAGCAGCAACAACAACAACAACAACCGAAAATTAAAGTTGTTCATTTTGGGGTTGTTTGAAATCCGTCCAATTTTTTTGAAGAAAAAGTGCAATTCTATATTTATTTATATTTTTTGACTAATTATTATTAACAAATATTATATACAAATATATTTTTATATATCTTTTACATGCTCTTGTATGCCTTTGTATTTTCACTAGACCTGCGTTCCTAAACTTCATCTGTTTAGTCCGCTAACTTTTCGCGAACGGTTGAAAAACTGATTATCTGGCGATAACGAAGTGGCAGTGCAATTATTTGTAGTGATGGGCGATAGCTACTGGCCACATAAGGTAGAGAAGCACGATAACACTTGAAACGAAAAGTGGATGTACAAATTTGAGTATTCCCGCGTTATCTACCCATCTGTTCCATGTATTCACCACGGTAACGTGAATAAAACAATACAAACAATTCTTTCCGAGTACCTCTACAATAGAATGGCATCTGAAAATATTCCAATAATTAATCCCCATTTCAAACCGTCTACTACTACAATTTGTGATCAATTAACATCAGAACAATTTCAACAAAAATTATACACATGGTTGGAAGATAAAGGATTAATAACAGATTTACGTAAATATTTACGTGTACAAATGATACAACAATTACGTTATACAACATTAAATAAAAATAATAATGATTGTGTCAAAATACAACATGTTGAACAATATTCATTAAAACAACAAGCATTCAATTTATTAATTGGTGAATATTTATTATACAATGGTTGTTATTATACATTATCAGTTTTTAATATGGAAACACCATCGATTATTAATCAATTTCCAATTTCATTATTTGAAATTGATAAAAGAACACATAATAATGATCATATAAGGAAATTTAATTGTGATACCATTGATAATATATTAGAATTGATTGGTATATCGAAAAACAATCAAGATTACAATCGAATACGGATGATGTATTTGAAAAATGCCAACAAATCCTTGTTATGTTGTGTGATTTCTAATAAGTTTAAAAATAATCGAAAAATCTCTAATAACAATAATATAAAAAATGGTGAAAATTTGATGGAATACTTCCACAAATTCTTATCAAATTTTGGCATATCTAAACCAATAATTCAAGATTTTTGTAAAAATGTACAACACTATGTTTTTAATGATATAGAAAAAATCAATAAATATCACCAAAAACGTTATAATGAATTAATAAAAGAATTATCGAAGAAAGATGAAGAATTCCACAAGACAGTTGAAGAAAATTTCGAATTAAGAAACGAACAACAATTATTGAAACAACAAATTAATGTTTATGAAACTAGAAAAACAATAATTGATAAGAACTGTGAACAAGAACATTGTCAAGAGATTTGTAGAATTAATGTGGAAAAAATCAAACAATTACATAACGAAATCGATAATTTACATGAGATTAACAATAAAAAACTATTAGAAATCGAAAGATTAACAATGACAGTGGATTTATTTGAGAAACAATTGAATACGGCACAAATGAAGATTAATCTCTTAAATAATTGTTTACAACAAACTGCAAATTTCAATGCAATTCAATTCGATCAAGCAACAACAACAACTGATAACAACAAACAATCACCGAATTTCGATTTAACTGATGATATTCTACAAGCATTCCGTAATCGTTTACAACAATTAGAACAGGAGAATGATGTTGCAGAGGCGGAATTTAAACAATTAAAACTTTAGTTTTAGAAAAACATTGTTACCTCTTTATTAGAAATCGGTTTTATAATAATAATAATAATAATAATAAATCTTTAAAAAAAGCAAGAATTAATTGAATCATTTGTTTCTCTGGGAAATATTACAAAAGATCGTTTTCGGTGAAGGTTTATTAATAATTTTTGTTTTTGGTGAATTAGCACCAGTTATACGTAACCATGATTTGGATGTTGGTGTACTTGTTGGTATTTGTGGTGGTGGTGGTGATGGTGGTGGCGGTGGCGGTGGCGGTGGTAATGGTGATGAATAATCATAATGCTTTGATGGTGTACCAAATGATTGGTTTGATTTCTTATTAACATTATCACTATTAGGCCAACTGTAAAAAAAAATGAAGTAATTAATTCAATACTTTACGCACCGCACACCGGTGATCATTTGAGTATTTAACAGTTTTCTGCATTGCAGTGATCTCAGGATGATCACCGGTGGTGGGTATATGGCAGTACTCCAAATATTAAGAAAAACATACTTTTCACGTTCATTATCGGTATATAGATTCACATTATGATACCATCGATAAATATTAGGATATTGTTTTGGATTTATTATTATTTGTTGTATATTTGCATATTTTAATGCATTAAATACAGCACAATCAGTTTTTGTTGGTAAATCACCATCAATGAATAATTCTGATAATAATTGTGTATCACTAAATTCATCATCTGTATCATATAATTGGCTAGGTGATGATGGTGGTGTAAAGAATTCATCACCATCATCATCATCATCTAAATCTGATTTACTTGTATTATTATTATTATTATTATTATTATTACTATCTTCATGGTTTTCATCAGAATTATTCGATTTAGCTACAAATAATAACAACAATTAATATATAATCTGTTCCATTTAAGGCTGCAATTTCTGTTATTTGTGAACGTAAAAAGAAATATAATTAAAATTGAAAGTATAAGCTGTAAGCATTCCATATTAAGAAAAGTGTCCATTTGAAGATGGAAAACGTTGCTTGTACATTTCAAAAATGCTTTTTATTATTTATTTTTACGTTGACTAATATCAGGAATTGCAGCATACAGTATAATTACATATAATATCATCATCATCATCATTATTGAATAATTTCCTTGATATATAATTCAAATCATTCTTAATTTTATATTTAAAACTATTACTTCGACTAATTGTTGTTTTTCTCGATTTTCTTAGTTGATAAATACAAGCACATTCTTTACAATTATTCCAAATATTAATAAATTCAATTTCTTGTTCGTATTCTTTGTAATTTTGTTGATTATTATCATTTAAATAATTATAAATATTAGCAATTAAACAAAGTAATTGGTTTTTTAATGATGTCGGTTTATAATCACGTCTTGTTGTTTTTGTTGTTGTAATTATCATTGAATCTCTTTCATTATCAGATGATGAATAATCAAAAATATCGATAGATTCCGTAACTAGGAAGCGTTCGAATTTATTTAATAAATCTATACGTTGTTCATTTGTTATATATTGTTGTAATTTATCACTGATCAATTGTGCCAAACGATAATGTAAACATTTAAAATTAACAGTTTTAAAACGTACATCTTCCATATAACTTGTTGTCAATACTTCAATTTGTTTCATATGAATTAATAATAAATTAAATGAACTTAGTATTGTTGTTGATGTTACAACATGATTTCGAATATCACAGACTAAACGATTGGCGATTACATTACACGCTTTTTCTATACATAAAAATGGACTAAAATTATTATCATTTATTGGATCATTATGATGTTCATACATCGAATCATGTAAATTACAACAACGTTGAAATGTGTGACACAATTCCGATATTGTACTACAATTACTATTACTATTATCATTATTATTATGATTAGTTGGAATTGTTATGTCTGTTTGATTTAATTGGAAATTATTCAATTTATCAACATTGATTGAACGTAATTTTAAATGATTTTCCAACATTTGTAGACCCTCATTTGATGTAATATCAATGAAACAATCTAAAAATGGCCAATATTCCTTCCAATTTACATCATATTTATATGCTAATTTCTGTCCTAAACGTTCTAAACCTTTCAAATGATCTTTATAACGTAATGACATTATATTATCATCATTAAAAAACGAATCATTATCATTTGTAGTATTATTATTATTATTGATTTTTTTTGGTGTACTTGTATTATTATTATTATTATTATTGTGTAGACGTGGTGGTGTTTTCCATATTTTACGAAATTGTTCAGCACCTTCACGATTCATTGGACCAGCATATGCATGGATTTCTAAACGTGGACTTAATGGATCATTTTTTGTTATAGGTGGATCACCAGGTGAGAATGGTTCACCAATTGTTGGTGGTATACTATTATCATCAGCACGTAAAACTGGTACGTAGAAATTATTTTTTAATAATAATTCAATTTGTTTTTTTAATAATGCATCTTTTTTGTCACAACGATCACAAATTATCTGTAAAATAATTAGGAAAAAAAAAAAAAATATTATCTTGTAATTCTGTAACCAAAGGTATGTGTGAATTTTTTGGTTTGCAACAAAACTGTCTCCACTCGTTTATGCGCAATGGGTGAAAGAAAACTTATTTGCCAGTAAAAGTCATGTTACATACGAACAAATTGTGCTAGAAAAATATAGACAATCGCCTTTTCTAAAGTTTAAATCTGCACAGAAAACAAAAATTCACATCGACAATTCAAAGCAAAAATAAAAACAAACATTGGGTAGGTCTTGGTGAAGCAGCAACATCTACATAGAGGCCTAATGTTTATTCCAAGAGCGAGATTGGGACCCGGTACAATTCTTCTACAGGCCCCCAAAAATGACGTTTTATTATAACTACGACGTCGGGGGCCCCCAGTAACTTGTACCGGCTGTACCCCACTCTTATCTAGAACTAGGTGCTGCGACTGAACAAAGAAATTGGACGAAAATGTTCAGTTATTGGCACAAGATTGTCTCGTGTCAATTTATGGCAAAAGTATTATAAAATCTATATTTTAATATCGTTTACAAACCATATCAGGTGTTTGTCCATATTTATTTTTCAATTTTTTATCGCATTGTGGGAATGATACTAATATTTCAACAACTTCAACAGCACCAAATTTTACAGCAAAATGTAATGGTGTCTCATTTGAACCACGATCTGGTGTATTTAAATATAAATCAAGTAAGGTTTGTATACGATTCTCTAAATTATCATAATAGATATCATCACCATATAATAATTTTATAAAACGATCATCTGTTATTGTGGTCAATATTAATTCAGCGATTATTGCACGTTTAAATTTTGCAGCAACATGTAATGCATTATAACGGAATCCTTCCTGAAAAAATCATAAAACAACAATAATAATAACAACAACATTGTATGTATATATAGATATACTTGTAATATTGATGGTGTATCACCGCTACTAATCAAATATCTTGGATTCTCCCATATAAAAGTTTTAACAGCATTATAATCACCATTTTCAATCGATTTTCTTAATTTTATCATATCTTGTGGTTTTGGTCCTTTAAATGGGCTAATTTTCTCACCATAACTTGTTATATTTGTATTTTTATTAATAATTAAATCATTATTTGTTTGTTGTTTTGGTAGTGGTGGTGGTGGTTCATCAATTGAACCGTATGTTGCAAAATTGATGGCATCATTATAATTTACAAATTGTCGAAAACGTGCCTTTTTTATATCTTTCATAAAATTGATAGCATCTAGACGATTTGTAAAAATATATTTTGATAGTTCTGTTGGATTTTTTGATTTTGTTTCATCAAAACTACCAGGTATGAAAACTGAATAATATGTAATAACCATTTCTTTTTCATTGTTTTCTTTATCTTCAGGTAACATTTTAATTTAAAAAAAAAAACAACAACAACAAAAATACAATTAAAAACCTATAAAAGACGAAAATTTTGTTTAATTATTATTTTTGAAGAAAAAAATCGTTTAATTTGATTTTTTGATTCTTAAGCAAAAAAAAACAAAAACAACTTCCAACAACACAATTGACAATCATGAGTACCAATCACAAAAAAAAAGAACGTAAAATCCCTAAAGTATCAATGAAATAAATCCGCTATGAACGAATTTTTTTATTTTACCAATATATGATTGATAAATTAAAGATTTTGGATGCTTACTGCAACTACAACAAAGTTTTTTTATCTTTTTTCTCCTAAAAAAGACCATTTGTTTGTTCAATTATAATTATCATTTGCGCAGATCGGAACAGTTTGTAATTACAACAGAGATAGAGCTAGTCGTTAGTATACCATAGAAGGAAATAGATAGAAAATTCTTTGTCCGCTAGATGTAGCTCTCTGTATAGGGAGCTGTAACATTGTAAAATGTATCATTGGTCCAATTAGTAAAAGCGCGAAATGCAAAACATAACCTCTTTAAAATTTATTAAAAACGAATCATTTGATAACAAAAAAAAAACACCCTTTAAGTGATTTGGTTCAATAATCAATCTATTGTGTGTGTATGTGTGTGTTTGTGAGTGAGTGTGAAATAAGAAGAAATAATTTCAACCTCCCTTCCCCGAATATCTAAAGGGGTGAGTACAATTTTTTCTGTTATAGTATCGATTTTATCAAAAAAGTTAAGCGATTTTGAAAAGTTTGATATTGTTGTGTTGAACGGTTACTAATAAAAGAAAAAGTCCATCAATATGGTGATAGAAAAAAATAAACAATTTCCAAAACTTTATTGGGAATTTTTCGATAAGTTCTCTTGTTGTTTGGTTTGTTTTTTTGCATGTGAGAAAGAATAGAGTTTTCTGTAACACAAACGTATTGAAATACACTTTATTTGTTTACTTTTCGTTTCTAGAAGTTGTATGATAGAAATTCACTCATTCTTCTTCTTCTTCTTCTTCTTCAACAGCAACAACAATGTTTTTTCACCCTCTAAAACCAATAATTAAGACTTAAGTACTTAAGGCTTCATTACAGACATACATAGTATACATGGTAGATATTATTATAAAAATAACAATTTCCATTGAATTGAATTGGTAATTTTAAAAGAGATGATAATAAAAGTCGATATCACCTTTATTCAATATGAATTCATAATTGTTTTCCAATATTTGTATGATGAGAGACGTGACGATCTTGCTAAAATATCAAAAATATTTTCGCATTTTTAACGGATTATCGTATTAATCGAGAATCAATAGAAAAGTAGATATACCGTTAATGGAAATTTTATTAACAAAAATATAAGATGAATCGTACAGTTATTTTGAAATAACTTGATCCAATAAAATGATTCATTCTTGTGGATTTTTACTCTTTGGTCTTGTCCAGAGCCAGCCTTGGGGGTAGAGCGAGTAAAGCGGTCGCTCTAATCTCTCTGTAAGAAGGGGTGCTAAAATCGAATAGTGAAAAGCAACATTCTCCATTTATTCATTATTTAACAAAAACTGAATTATAATTGATCTAAAAGGTCTCGATCGAAGGGCACCGAACAGGAATTCCGCTCAACCTTGATAAAAGACTAGGGCCGCTGCTGGTCTTGTTGTATCCTCATGACGGACCTAGTAGATAGTTCTTCAGGTATATGGAGTACCGATAGGTGTTGTTATAAGAATTAATTTACTTGTTGCAAAGTATTCTTATATTTTTTCTTATCCAAATCACAATACAGAAGATGTGGGTGGGTGACTTTCAATATTTGGTATTATTCGATATGAACTTAAATTTAACGCAATTAATTTGAATAATAAACACTAGATGGCGATCTCTTCTTATAGGCCAAGTTATTGTGGGATCACTATTTGTTTTCAGTTTATTATTACTGGAATACGAGTATCAGTTACAGTAAATTTGAGAAGAATTTGAGAAAAAAATAAATAAAATTGAGGTATAAGCTTAAAATAGCTTAATTTATATTTACTTAAAAAAAAAGAATCTTCCTCGTTCTTGTTGTTGTTGTTGTAATTAATTTGAAACTGAATGAAACAGATCTAGTTTTAACGATTATGGGATGTAATAAAATACAATTGAAACTTATTTAAGATCGTTTATTTTATAAATAAACAAAGTTTTATGTTTCTTAAACAGACTTCTGTTCTTCACATTATACCTCCCCTATAACACGTTGTTGCATTTTAATTATTTATTATCAGTAGGTAGATAGAGTAATAATCTTTAAACACCTATATATACCTACAACTAACAACTAACACAAAAACAAACGTGATTTGAGGATATGTGTTAAAGACGATGAAAATTCTATTTCAAAATAAAAATCTGTTATTGTTGTTGAGATATATATAAATAAAAATTTGAACTTTTGTTATAACATCCATAAGATTTTATCAGGTCAATATAACTCACGATGTTTAATTTCCCATAAACGGAACCATTAAACCATAGCGAGAATTGCCCCGATTGACCATCAGCATCATCGTTGTCGTCGCGTCATCATCATCTTTGTTTTCAACAACATCCAACAATTTTATAAATTAGAATTGATGTTTAATGATATATGGGATGATATTTGTCTTCTTTTTTTTTCTGGTCACCAAATCCAAATCTAATGGTTAGTGTTCACGAAATTCCGGACATAAATCTCAATAAATTACTTGCATATATAGATATGTAATCGAATTTCTACTAAATAAAAATCCGGTTTCCCTATATACATATGTGTATGTGTGTTTTAATCTGGTGTCTGGTCGATTCTTAATCACACACACACATCCATCCATTTGGTATCCTTTGATAATGATAATTAATAGTTGAGCTTACCAGTCGCAGAGAACGTGAATGTAATTGAAAAGTTACGTGTAGATACCTACCTACAACAGCACATCAATCCTTGATAGTTTGGACTTGTTTTATACAAATTTATAAAAATCCTATTAATAATAATAATAATAATAATAAAAAATTGAATATTCAAATATTTGATTATAAATAGTTGTAATTATTTTCACTCTAGGAGTTTTCTATTTATCACAACAACTATGACAGGACGTATATTTTTTCATCTCTCTTTCAAAGAAAAACGAAGAAAAAAAACGACTACTACTATCTATAGTATGTAGTAGTGGGATAAATTTAAATTTATAGAGAATCTTGATGAAGTTTTATAAATTTGAAAAGTGAAAGATAAATTACTAACATATGATCAAGTTGTAGAATAGATACTTTTATTTCTTTTTCAAAAGTTTACTACACATCTTTGATCCAAAATTTCCATCTAAAATTATTGTTATTAACATTTTTATTGTAAGTAGGTAATGTGAAACTTTAGTTATTTTAGTTTTATGTTTTATTTATAATAATGTAGATAGAGATATGGCCGCTATATTTTTCGTATCAAATTTCACAAATTTTTCTCGTTTAACTATTTGATAATTTACGACTAGGTAGGTATCTAACACATGGCAGTTTCCATGTTTTTCAAAATTCTATTATTGCATCAGTAGGAGACTATCGACAGCAATACGAGAAACTTGCTGTTTTTAAAGAAAAAAAAAAAAACTGTCCGCTAGTGTATCGGTCAAATGTGAACCAGCCATAGCGAATTTGAGCTTTAGGACGACTTTTAGCAGCTTGCCGACAAGTGGAAAAAAGGGCTCTAATCAATAAACGATATTGAAAATAATAATAATAAAGCGTATATATACCTACTTCCCCAAATTTAACCCCAACAACATGTATAATGAGTAAAAATTTTTAACAGGAAAACTTGTTTGTAACAGCTCTTTTTTTATTACTTAGCAAGGTGAAATTTTGATGAAATTTTCAAATGTAATAACATTAAGATTGAAAAATATATGGAGACAGGTCACCTTATCATTGAAAGATGAAAAGAGAAAGAGAAAAAAAACAAAAATATAATCAAACTGCTATATAGGAATAAATCTAAAAGGAGCCATAAAACCCCAACAGCGTATTTTCTGTTAAACTAAATGGTTATTACACTTCAGGGATGCATTAAAAGAATTTCAACCATCACGCAATCGGTGGTGTTGTAGTAATATGTAAAATTGAGAAAAGACAAATAACATTTTCATTTCTTCAACAATAATTATTACATATTGTTATGGTAGTTGGTGATTGTTTTCAATTTGAACAAAATTCATTTTTCTTTAAATTGTAGAAATGTATGTAGTAGGTATACCTACACAGATATTTTTGAAATTGTTTAGAAATAAAACAGAAAAAGATTAATGAGTATGAAAATAGAAAACTCAACAATATTGTGTTGAGATTAATCGTTGTTGTGTGACATTTAAAGATAGATACAGGACCGGATTTGAATAGTGTCTTCACCTAGGTACCTATACTCATAAAAGTAGTTTTCTTATAGAGGTACCTATATTTAGAGGAACTTTTTAAAAACGAATTCCAGCACTTACCACCAGTTAATTGTTGAAAGGTATTTGGTTAATTAGTCAATTAATTATTGGAAATCATCATAAGTTATAAAGAATGGATGATTTAATTCTAATAATAGCGTTATTTGAGTAATATGTCGAAAACTAATTTATGATTATTAGAAAATTAGATTTATGCTTAAGTAGGTATTTGCAAAATTTACTGTTGTTTAAAAGACTATAATAAAAATAAATTATAAATTCTGACATTTTATATACTTTTTCTGTTTTAACAAAGTAAATGCCAGAAAATATAAGCAAAATAACATCAAACAGAATATTAATTAAAGTGTTGTTTTCAACAGTCGCTTTTTCAAATCAACAACAGAAGAAACGTAGTATACCTACATATAATATATAGATTTTGTTGTAAAATTTAAATTTTCATTGACCAATAAAATTTGTTGTTATGTTAACAACAACAACAGCAACAATAATAATGATGATAGATTTTATTAGATTTTCTTTTTCAAATCGGTAAATTATTGTATATTGTATTTAGTACCTATATAGTCACCCAGTATTAATTTGTTTATGATGACTAAGCCTTTTTGTTGTTGTATATTGTTTTAAAACAATTTTATACCAATCGAATTTTGTACAAAATAATTGAAATTATCACACCAATGAAACAAATATGGAGAGAAATATAAAAATTTCATCAACATTATGAAAATTTGTTTGTGCTAATGTAAAATATACGAATTGTGATTGCCCTTTTGACAAATTTTAATAGGAATCTCGGTGCTTAGATTTATTCATTAAGTCTGCCCTCCGGGTCACTAGAAGTTAGTAAAAATAAGAGCAATTACTTATGTAGAGATGCCAATGTTGCACTATTGAAGTCTTATTCCTGTATTACAATTTCAGATTGTTTTTTTTTTTATAATAGGTAAGTATAGTATACGCATTTCATTTATTCTAACGGAATATTAAATTAAAATTTGCCGTTTTTTTTACAAATAAGAATTTGTCGATGGTGGTCATTTAATTATAGTTCAGGACCACCATGATTGTCTATCATAAATTAAAAGTCTATTGATTAGAGACCGTAATTTGATACGCCTTCATTTGTTGTTGTTGTCGTCTTTTTTTGTGTGCTGTTGTTGTTGTTATTTTTTAATAATTAATTAATCAGAGTTAGAATAGCATTTGTGGATTTTATGTAAATTTCCATTACATTTCAAATTTAATTATATTTATTGTCATTGTATGCTTGTTGTTGTTGTTGTTGGTGGTGGTGGTGTGCTGCTGTTGTCAGCATAGTTTTAATTCGAATTTAATATTTGTCGAATTTTCATTTTAGTTCTCTAAAACTATGTAGGTATGTACCTATATACAGACTTGGCGTTTTTAATGCGATCATAGGAAAGAATAGGTACTATTGCACCACCACTCTTTCAGGCATATGGCATAAGTTAGAATGAGATAAATATAAATAAGCTAGTGACACCACCCACTCTTAGACATTTCCCTAAATATCACACCCTCTTCCATCCATAAAAATCTCAGATTCTTGGTCAAATACCTTTTATTTTCTGTTGATTTCCTTTTAACTTATGGCAAACCCCTAAGTGTGGGTGGATGTTGCTGGTATTTTTCCTATGTATTTACATACTTATTACAAAATGCCAAGTCTGTATATAAATATAACGAAAACTTTCTGAAAGCAATTAACAAAATTCCACACACACACAAACACTATCCTCTTCTACATTAAATCATCCATCTTTCTCATTCTTGTTGAGTTATTTTGTTGTTCTATGTATAATTTAGAAATTAGTATAAAATGGAAACGTGGCGCACACCGCTTCTCTCTATTTCATACAAAAGTAAATAATAATGGAAGTGTATTTAAATAGAGACGCCCTTATTAAAACATTTCGGACACGGGTCTGAAAGTAGGTAGGTATATGAATTAACCAAAAATCAACAATGTTGGAAAATTGTATTGTTGTTGTTTTTAGCAGGTTCTTAACAATTTAAACAATCTTTCT